>CM035817.1:51059695-51189695 GCA_020458035.1 Magallana ariakensis | reverse complement strand
AATATTTTTTGTAAATGATAATATGCTTACATGTATTTATAGCCTCTTCCGGTTTGATAAGGGGGACAACTCCATCTGTCCAAAAATGTTTCACAGGAGATTTAAAATTGTAATGCTCCAATGATTCCAATAACCTCTCTTTGTACTCTTTCCAGTTGGATGCAATAATTTTCTCAACAGGCTGAGAGACATCACATGAAAAGTTGAGATCCATCTTGTCTAGATCTTGACTACCGGTATACCCGATCTCAGTCTTTTGTCTCCTCTGGGATTTCTGTTTCTGGTTTAATTGTTCTTTGTCAATCTTCTCACAGGACAAAGGTGGAATTCCTTCAGGCAAATACTTCTGTGAAATCCCTCCTTCAAGCTGTATATCTCCAGAATCACCAATATCAGGAAATCTTATATCCTCAAAATTCCACTCACTGTATTTGGTCTGTATAGAGTTTTCTCCCTCTTCCTTGTTTTCAGAATCAGTTTTCTTTTCAACATTTTTCTGTTTGTTCCTACTAAAACAGGTATCTTCTGCTTGATTTATTTTTCCGTCATTTTCATTCCAATATTTCTTGCAAACGGTTCTGGGGCTTTCATCTTTGTTTAGATGATCCCTTTTGCTTAACTGATTTGATCCTTGTGAACAAGACTTTTCATTTTCTCCAGACAATCTGCATGTAGTTACTGTTTCTGTATCAACCTGCATTTCTACTGGACAATTTTTCACTGAGTCTGTGCTATTTTCCAGCCTGACTTTCTTCTGTGGAGTGCTATCCTGTTGTAGATTTTCTGAGAAGACAGACTGCTGTTTCATTTTCATCTTTCTCTTTTTTAAATTTATGTGTTTGTCAAGTTTAATCATTCTTTCATACTTTGTACTCAATAACCTAAAAATACAGAATATATAGAACAGTCTGGGCTTTGGCCAATTACCTTGCCTGTGTACAGTACTTGATTAATTTGATTAAAGATTCTGAGCTTTTTAACTAATAATATTTATAACATATGGTACTTAGTGATAATACATGTACAGGGTTATTACATATGTTATGTATACATGCTGTTACATATTAGATCTTACCTTCCATCATGGCGGAGAACAACATATCCAATTCTTCTTAGATGGGCATAGACCAGATATTCTTCAAACTTAAGATTCTTCAGAAACTCCACATAGGCCTGTTGAATGCTGACAGGTAAACCTTTATACCAAACTTCTAGAGTGTTCTAAAAATAGGTCATGAATGTGTTGGTATTCTAAACTCTGTCCAAACATGTTGAGAGAGAGAGAGAGAGAGAGAGAGAGAGAGAGAGATTGCATACTGTTTCCATTAGAAATAATGCCTCCTCCGGATATAACCATTTTTTGCTCTTGTCTGTAAATCCCATAGTGGACCAAAATTTACCCTATAAAGTGTACAGAAAATATAAACTTGACTGTATAAAGTATATGGAAGTAAATGATTTGTTTATGTGCATTAAAAAAAACACTGGTGTCTTGTTACAAAATTTGTTGCTCAATACTAGTATTGCCTTATTTACACGGCATTGACCTACTATACAAGAAATATTACTGTATACAGGGTTATTTTTGCCCCATGTAATTTTCGCCCATCTACACTTGCAAGCAGTTTCACGACTTTCGCCCCGTCTTGAATTCACCCAGACACAGTTGTGTTTAAAGAGAGCTGATATGAGACAATGCAATTGGTCCAGTCTTAAATTCGCCCGTTGACAGCGAGGGCGAAAGGGGCGAAAATAAAACGGGGGCGAATATTTCCCTGTACACAGTATTACTTTACACTTGTATCTCATTTGCTTACCATTTCTTTGTGAAGTTCCACTAACTGGATATCTGGATTCCATTCCCCAGTCACAAGACTTCCTCTGGAATATTTAACATCAATGTATTAAGTTTGAATACCTTGTAAACTCTTTGCTTACTGATTACTCGCTATTAAAGTGATTGTTAGACTGTCCATGTGTTTCTGACAAGAACCTAAATATACTGCATATTGTTTCATAATGTACCCATCTTGAAAAAAGTTAATCGACACTGGGCTGCACATATGAATATAAAATTGTTAAGCAATGCCCAGAGTTTTTTGGAAGCTTTGCACCAAGATGTTTAGAGCCAAAGAGTATAAACTTAATGTTAACCATGCATGAGCATAAATAAAGAATACTGCATTGTTTTGGCACAAATGAGGCAACAGCAATTTAGGAATCAATGCTTGTATTTTCTCATAATGACAGACAGAACCAAATTTGGGGGTTAACATTTACAAAGTTTTAATTTATATTACATAAATAGTTACCCTTGACATCCTAACATATGTACCTTTGTAATGTTGGCAGATCTTTTTAATGAAATGCAGAGGATATTACTGGGGTACAGAAAATGTTACTTTGGCATTAAATATTTTACTGTGGCACATAAAAAGTTTACTATTGTGCTTGAACACAGAAAAAAAGCTTGTGTAAAACCTTGATGATTAGCAAGAGAAAAACTTTTACTTACACTCTTTCTACCCTTGGCTCTGCTAACACAGCTTTCCTCTCTTCGTAGAATTTTTCTAGTCTTTTGGCTTGCAGCCAAGAATCATCTGGGGAGAAGTCTTTGTCACCTCCCCTTTGAGGGACGGTCTTATCACACGGCTTTCTGTGCTTGAAAAGTTCTTCATCACTAAACCATGAAAAGAACATTCCTTTAAAATATATATATATATCATATTATACAAATATTGACTGGGGTTTAGGGCAACATTGATTATATTAGACCCAGAGGGACGAAATATTGCCCGACGCGAAGCGGAGGGTAATATTTTCGTCCCAAGGGGGCTAATATAATCAATGTTGCCCGAAAAAACACAGTCAACATTTGTTTTGATATATGCAGAAACAAACCAAAATTTAATAAAAGTAAAGTTAAATTGAAAACAGATCGCCGTAACTTTCTCAGCTCAACATAAAATTCCTGAATTCAATTTTGCGCACAGTTCATTTCCAAAATATCCTCGGCATCAAACAATCACTGGTGATATTCCGCCGCCATTAGGAATTAAGTTACAGATGTTCTACCTGATTTTACTTAATAGTACATGTAGTTCACAAATCCTTTAGTTATATCCTTTATGATAGCAAACCGTCGCATTGCGCGTCCATTGGTTAATTGCCTTGAGTGATTGCCTATCATGACATCACCTTGTTTTGGAGTCGCGAAGAGTTATTTACGTCATCGTTTACGAATCAACAAATCAGAAGCGATTAATTGAAATAGAGGGAATATTCTCTGGATATTATTCCTAGCTGGTCAATATTAAAAAAATATTGACCGGTCAATATTTTTTGGATGAGCTAATATTACAATTATTGACTATTTGTCTACATAGAGTTATATAGTGCGAATATTGTACTGAATATAACAACAATATATATATTATAGTAATCCATTTTCTACAGAATATACGAATATAAACTAGCTGGGCTGGACAGTTTGCGCTATGAGTGTAACTATTAAATAAATTCCTTATAATTCAATTCTTTCTCATGAACATAAATTGAGATGATTTTGCTTCATAAATAACATAAAATACATAAATTATAATTGTACTAAATATAAAAGTAACATTATTTTTAATGATACGTTTATTAGCATGAACAATTGTGAAGTCATCCAAAAAGTTTGTACGAGTGAAAACTTTTTGATTTAGCCAATGAAATAGCACATTACAAACAGATATTGAATTATACAAAGATATCCTACCAAGCAATATCATTTTTATGTAAAAGTTACTTTATTATAACAATGTACTGGTTTACAAATTTCCAGAAAGTGAAGAGAAGGAAAATCTTTCTTTGTGCAAGTCCAGGACATTCTTTTGTTTTACTACATTTCACGGCTTATGATGGACACTGGCCTAGGGCTTTGGTTAATTAGATTTTCTGATAAATTAATTTATTTACTAGAATTGAAAAGAAACTGTAATGGAAGAGGAGGAATGACCACAACTAGGCTCAAACTCGGGACCCTTCAATAAAAGCTTGTAAAAAATCTCTTAGGTCTCACCAAAGCTTGTGCGTTACTCAAAACGTGTCTTCAAACCTCAAGGCACTGTTAATTACGAGTTAAATGTTAGCCATTTTTGGCATAGCACCACGGGAGAAAACATCAGAGAGCATTAGGCATATGGGATGTAGACAAAAAAAATTCTTGATGAATCTGTAGGTTTAGTTCGTTCTTTTACCCGCGCACACTGGTTCTTAGAGCTTGCTTCGCTCGCTGGCGCTGTGCAGTGACGAGCTGCCCTCGCTATTATATAATTCTCTCTCTCTCTCTCTCTCTCTCTCAAAAATTCTTTAATTTAGTTGATAACTGTCAAAATATTACCAATAAGTTGTCAATTGAGGTCAACTCCATTCCGGAAGAAGAAGAATGATGCAAGGTATGTGTAATTCTTGCTGCGCTCGCCACAACGGTAGCACCGTTAAAATTAAATATTTTATTTTCTTCTTCTTCCCTTTGTGGAGTAAACTCAGTTTGAGTGTCGTGACTCCAGTGCTTTTTTAAGATACCTTAAAAAATCAAACCAATGACATTCAAAATGGTTAAGGTGGGGGTCTACAATGGGGAATATGCATTTTACATTACTGCATAACGTTAGCCATTCCGTCTGGGGGGAGATTGATATGCCAATTTACCCCACATAAAAAATCGTTTAATGTACAATAAGCTGGCAGTGCAACAATTTGAAGCTATACTAGCGTGTCAGTATAGACTGACACTGATTTTAACCGGATATTACCATAATATATTTTCGTAGCTCAAAAAGGGTTCGTGCTCCTTTTTTCGGGATTCCATTTTCCTCAGTTTTCAGGCTATTCGATTAAGAACGTCTCCAGTACTCTTTAAATTTTTATTTTGTTAAATGAAAAGGCAAGGTTTCGAATGACCCAGAACAATTTTACATTGCGCATGCGTTGATTAATAACATGGAGGAATGTCAATGTAAACTATTCCAAACAGCAACAAGTTGAAGTTACAAACACGCGGAATTGGCTGACAAAGCAAGTGAAGAAATGGATAGTAAGTGTTGGCATGATTTATTTACAAAAATTAACTTAAAACAAGACAGTATTTAACCCATTTATGCAGAAATCGCCTAAAGTCTCCTACAGTAGCAGCCAGACCAGGGTCATAACATGCATACCTCCTACACACAAAGGGAACGTTTTCGTTTATTAACTAAAAAAAAAAACCCATCATTGTCTTCAATGAAAGCAGGTGCTGCAATGGACGAGATCAGTTGAATATGTATAGCGTGAGATACGACACGTATCCTTGTGTGCCCATATTTCGACAGTCTTAGTGTAATATGTAAACGGTGTGACCGTTAGAGATCGAGCGCAGATTTAAGGTATCAGATGTACAATTGACCAAAAAATGATGCCTAGTAAGGTACATATTCTATATATTCATTTGATAGGTATGGGTATGTAATTTCTAAAAATAGAATCCCCCCCCCCCCCGCCAAATCACTATGGGGAGGTAACTCTAGCGCTGCAAATCATGCACGGTTAAATACTATTTTTCTTTGTCGAAGACGTGTGTAAACATGATTAATATTGAATAAATAAAAATTGCCAACATATTTAGATAATAATAAAGTTGTGAAATAAATTTTACACTTTTACAATAATTTTTTTTTTTATGTTTCAGAATTATTTTTTACAATGACCATTACAACGTCTCGCGATTTTAACCCCCATCGTCGGCCGTCTCAATAATAATCTAACGCATATTCTCGTTACCCGGTAATTTTAATGTTTTCTATTCCTTTATGATTGCGAACTTGTAGTTTTAGAATTAAAGATCTAAAATTGTTGAGTTTTTTCATTCAGCAATATGTCTGCAAGGAAAAAAATTGTTACTTACTATTACAACGGAGTCGTGCATTGCCGGTCACATCAGGCTTGTAAAGCGTTACGAGTGTTAAATGTTTCATCAGAATTCATTCCGAACCTTTCACTTGTAGAAAAAATATACATAGTATTATCTTTTAATCAAAATTGTATTCTTTTCAAACAAACAAAAGAATACGGAGACTGCATATAAAGCCTGTCTATGTTTCCGTACCGGTACAATAGTGAAAACACTATACATCAACATGTTTTATACAGTTAACAAAATATAATTTTTATAGAAAAAAAATTCCTAATCAACTATATGTGACACTGTGATGTTGTAATAAGCATGTATTTTTTTTTAAACGATTAGATTGTGTACAATTACCACACAAAACCTCTGAGACTCGGACATCGGCTAACTGGCTGAACCTGTCAATCAAACTTTTAGCCTTTGATTTCATTGGATGGTCACGCATCTCTTTTTTTGTCAACAGCCAATTGAAACGAAATTGACTTTAAAGCAGTCAGAATCAGTATTTAATAGTACAATTTGAATAATACGAAATCCAGCAATTTAAATTTAAAAAATATACTGTTCACATTCTATGAAATGCGAGGGAAGAAAATTGATTGGAATCCCGATAAAAAATGCAATCAATTATTGATGTCATTATTTTACTTTTATGAATTCGATTTACGGAATTAAACACAATGATTACAATAAACGCGTACAAGCGGTTTAACTAGGAAATACTTTTACATGGTACTTATTAAAAATAGTTGATGGTAAATCACGGTTATACAAATTTTGGGTCTGAAATACTATGTATGTTTAATTTTTTTTTAATGCACAGTATTGAAATTAGATATGCAAAAATCAAACAAATTAGGGTCATACAATTACCAGAATAACCCAAATTCAAGTTATGCAGCGTCAAAATCTACAAAATCAATGATTGAACGACCTATTTTTGACGGAATACGTGACACGCACTGCAAACTTAACTCAATAAATTAGTTTTTTTTTTTCTCCACGTATCGAAAAAGAATAACGTCATACAACGGAAAATGACGTGAAACTGTTACGACGTCATAATAAACGGAAGGGTAAAAAAATAAAATATTTTGTTTTAAAATAAAGAAAAAAAAATCTTGCTTAACTTTATGCATCAATTGTTTATTCTTTTCTGTTTATTATGTTAAATCAAAAATATTTCAAAATTTTAAAAATTTAATCCAATCTCCGTAATTTACCGAGTTCATCACGGAAATTCCCGAGCTCTCAGGCTCAATTGTACATTCGATACCTTAACACAGTGCAGTTTGATTTTTGTACAACATTTTATTTGAAACGCACACAGTAGGATCCGCCTATTAAAATCATTAGCCAAAGTTTAACTGGTCAGTCTACGTTATGATGTCATGTCTCGTACGTAAAACGTACAAGTTTTGTCTTCGGAAAAAGCCGAAGAGAGTTGCGTGATTCCGATGATAATTTATTTCTTCTTTCATTGTTTTTCAATTTAATTCATATGTTAACTACCGGTAATAAAATAGAATACTTTATTCAGTATCTAAAATATCAGTTCCTTGATGTTAATGTTTTAATTCCATCTGATCATTTGATAAGACATATGTAGAACAAGTCATGTTTCTTGATTGAAGCACTATTGAACCTTTTCTGGTTTTCCATTTAAATTTTTAAAATTTAAATTTAACCTTCAATTGAAACATTAGAAAGTTTTAAATTGACTTTAGGGGCAATAAACATTGATAAGTGCCAGTCAATCAATGATCGAACTAACTTTTTAAAAACAAAATGGCGGCCAATATGACGGCGCCCAGGCCTGGAAGAAATTTTTTTAGCCCATAGTACCCCTGATTCAACTCTTATTTTTCACTGATTTTCCTATATATACTACCATTAATCCTCGCTTCGCGAGGCTGGCTTTGCTCGCCTCTCGCTGCGCTCGGTAATATGTTTTACGGTGCGACCGTTGGGGCGAGCGCAGAAGGAACTACACATATCTCATCATTGTTAAATGCAACCTGTGCCCCAACCTAAAACTTTGGCTTTCTATTGAATACTTTTACCCCCGCCAGGAACCCGAAGTTATAAAACATTTATTCCAAGTGTCCTGATCTCGGCTCATATACATAAACCAACTACAACTGAGCATTAATCAAATGTAAAACAGGCTGATTAAAATATTTTGATAAAAACAAAGTAGTTTGGGTTTTTTATGCAAATACAATCATGTATACTCAACAAAACTTCTAAGTGTTCACCATAATAAATTTATAGAATAATTTTGAAATTACGAAATAAAATTATGTGAAATTTTCAACATTTCGTAACTTATATGTCTTTTCATCAATAGCACAGATAAAATAAAACAACACCGATTGAAATCATTTACCCGTGACAAAACGTCAAAACATAAAATTGTTATTTTTCCGTGCATGCTTAATATAATTGTCTTTATTTTGTGATTGATTTTAGTCTTTAGTGATAGTTTAAAAAGAAAACTACTTAACATAGCCAAAATGATCACTGCAAACACAGCCAGAGCCGTTGGAATATTGGTGTCTGCATTGTCTCCACAACAGGTCGTATTTACTTTAAATTTGTTGTTTGTTTTGACCTCGATATTGTTTTAAATATTAAGCAATCCGAAGAAAACGTTATTTTGATATGATTTTTCTATTTCGTAAGCATAATATCATTTTCATCGTCAAATTAAAACAATCGAAAAGCTCTGAGCAAAATTCAACCAAACTGGAAGTGTTAGTGATATTTAGCAAAAGTCAATATCTCGGGTCGCAACCTGAGGTCAAGGTCAATGCATCGTTCTTAACAATTTGAAGGTTAAGTGAAAATCAGTCACCCTGACAGAAAGACAAATTAATGTGCTTATTTTATTTATGAAATACATTATACTAGGTGAACACTTAGAAGTTTAGTTGAGTGTTTTATCATTCCTTTACTTTTTATAATGCTTGGGGAAGAATATTGATCAATAAAATCAGAAAACAATAAAATGCTTGTCAGTGTTATTTGTCTTTTTTTTTTGCTCTTTGTTGTTAACTGAGTTTTAATTATTTTCCTCTTTTCCATCAATTTTGTTCTTAATCTTTTTATTTTTTGTATTTTTTATAATTGCGCATTGGAGACATGTGCCCTCCCCCCTTTTATGTGTGTGATATCCCAATATTACGGTATTTAAAAGTTTGACCATATGCAACTTACAAATAAATATTTTAACTGTTTAATTTTTATCTTTTTTTCTATTTATTTATAAAAAAATGACGTGGGTGCATGTAGTTCTAATAAAAATTAGAATTTTTAAAATTTTTGTCTCATACCTAACATATGTATATATATATAAAAAAAATTATACAATTGGATCAATATGACAGTAAATTAAGCATGGAACTTCCATGTGTAATCATCCCCTTTATATACCAAAAAAAAATATATCAAAACTAATTAGCCGAAGAGTTGCTGTTAACACTGAAATAGCGAGTATCTACTACACATAACACCCAGTACAGATGCTTGATCCATCTCTAAATTTATTGCGGGAAATATAGCACAAGATCACTGTGACGTCATACTTAAGGTATCCGATCCATAATAGCCCCAGATTCAATGAATCTGGATGCATAACATATATGTATGGGCTTAATACTCAGTATACTGGGACATAATTTTCATATTTAAGTATCAGTATGTAGGAGAGATATGTGTCCTAATTAATGACCTTTTCCTGTTTTTGAAGAGTTGCCCCCCCCTTTGATTTTAATCAATAAAAATCAATTTTAAAAAAATGTATACAGTATAAAATTTATTTTAAAAAGTTTTTGTACTCCTAAGGATTAAATTCATCTTTTCACCGAAGCATTTATTGATATGCTTAGTATTTTATTTTTTATTTAAAAAAATGGACTTGTCCCCATAGACCTTAATGCAATCTTCATTAATTCATTACTGCTTAGTTAATGATATTTTTGAAATTTCTCTCGGTAAATCTTTTTCTACTCTAAAAAAGCTTTGAAATAATATCAAGTATTTAATACATGATGGATATTCAGGGTTAGAAAAATTAGGTCCTATTATGGGTCGGATACCTTAACTTTCATTTGCTCTCGATAGTTCTAAATTGTCGGATAATTCAGGGAAGGAAATGACGTCACATGTCAGCAAAAGTTCAGATAGGTACATTTTTTTACTTAAGCATATCCGTTGCTTTCTTTAGTGTTTCTAAAGGATTTTTTATTGGTAAATGAGAAAGATATATGCGATTTACAGGTAGGAATTTTCCTTAGAAACGCTTCCTGTTTCACCATGTTGCTATGCACCGCAAAGGATTATTGGGATATGTAGGACTTTTTCACATGGCCTCATAAAAATTTCTTTGAACAATGTGCAGATTTCAACTCAAATATCCTTCGTTCGTACACTTTGTCTATAGAGCTCGCTACGCGAGTGGCGCGATCAATTATTAAAAAACGATTCATTTTGTAAACGACTTCAAAACATTAGAATCAGGGACATTGCTTATGTGTGAAAGATATGAAAACCTGTATTGCACATGGATTAACACAATTTGCTCTTATTTGTTAAGAAAATTTCAAAATTTAATTTCTTACTTGTATGATGTGCATTTTGATAAATAATTGGCCAGTTAAATGATAGTCTACCATAGTATTATATGCATAAAAAAAATAGCTCATGTTCCTGCGAGAACGTACAAGATGTAAACAAAAAACAAACAATGTCGAAATTTGGACCCTGTTGATTATAGGACCTTCGACCATTTATACATGTCTATCATCTCTACCAGCTGTCTATGTGGGCACCAGTGAAAAAAAACTGTGCCTATTTGAAAGCTGTAAGAATGGTTGATTAAAATTTATAAATGATATGTAAAAGTTGTAAATGTTTGACCAACTGCAATTATCAATAGGACTGAAATTTGAGCCTAAATATATACAGCGATGGTTGATCATCTTATTCATAAAGATTTTTAAAAAAATACAGGGTTTGATCTGCCTATTCACAATCCACACCATTAAGCTAAAAGTTATTTGTTTCTCAACAAAAGATTCGGGCCAAACAAACGTGATTCGGGGATATCATTTTTTTTAAATCTTTTTTTTAATAGGGTCTGGTTATTCCAAGAAAAAATATGCTGCTAGTGAAGAACAGAAGAGGAATATGCAGGTAAATGTATTTCAAAGTCATTAGTAAATATTGTTCACCTGAGTTATATTTTGAATAAAAGTTTGTTTTACAATAATATTAAGGGGAGACAGGACACGTATCACGTGACTTTCATTGCAATGATACTTTGATGTGCTAACTCTATTATGACGTCATAATTGATTTGATTGTATAATGCTATGATGTCATTTATCCATTATGACGTCATACAGGATTTGATAGATCTTTTTCCCGTACTCAACGGCTCTAAAGTAGTCATTTTCACAACATGAGATGGGGGAAATTTAAGATTTTAATTTTAGAAATGTAAATGTATAAAATCATAAGCAGTTAATATAATCAGGTATATATTCTGATAATGATCTGTTCATGTTAATTGATAAATCTAAATAATGCATTACTTTTTTGATAGTTTAAAACAGAAATTGTCACAAAAGGTCATAATTCCAGAATAAGGGGTATGGGTGATTCCTATTGTAGTATCTATCTTGAATGGCAAGAAAGTGGCCATGAAAATTTTATAAGTAATAAAGCGCATGCTAAGGTTGATATATGAAATTTTGTTCAAAAATTCATTGACAGTTTTTTTTGTGCCATCACATTTTGTTCAAATTTAGAATCAAAAACTTCAAAATTTGAAGCGCTGATTTGAGCAATATTTTGATAAAATTATGATATTGCTATGTAAAAAGGCCAATGTTGTAATTGATTTTGAAATTTGTTTCCATTCTTAAAATTAATGAATATAATTTGCAAATGAATTCCATCAAATAAAATAATTATTGCAGAAAATTGAAATTGTTAAAAAAATTCATAATGACAGACAAGGGGGATAATTCCTATCAAAATATCTCCCTTGCAAGGTAAGAAAGTATTCATGAAAATAATGCATGTTGTAGTGGACATCTAAATCTAAACATGCTAAGAAAAGCAAAAAATTTTATTGACAAATAATTTTACACTGCAACGTCCTGTTCCCCCTTAATATACTTGCATATTTCAAGATCTTTTGAATTTAACCATTTGGGTAAAATTTTCTTTGTAGTACTGATGAATATTATCATTTTGTAATTTTTGTTAGAAAGCAGCAATGCAGGAGGTGTTGCCTGGGTATGAGGACTATTTGGTTTTGTTACAAGAGAGAAATAGGTAAGTTGTGTAGAGTGCAGGGAAATAAAAATTGAAAAATTCTTGTACAAGAAAATAGCGATGTGCATTGATATTTATTCTTGTACATTGGCCATTTGTTATTTTGATCTGAAATTAATGTTTTGTATAAAGTCGACTTTAGCTTATAATTTATGAGTAGAAAAAAATCATATTTTTTGCATTGTTTTATTATTTAGTCTATACACTCGTATACATCAGACGACCCCTCCCCTCCCTCTTGAATAAAAGTACCGGTAAACAATTATATTAGAGTAATGCGATTGAGCTATAATCTACAGTAATCAAGCAACTTCAGTGCATATTAAAAGGCCTTTTTTACCATACCTAAAATTCTAGCAGAGAATGAAAGCTGTATGTATCTTTTAGGCTCTTGAAGAAAATGAGGAAGAAAAGCAAGAGACAGATTGAAAATGAAAGAAAAGAACAGGGATTTTCTATTTATGTAAGTGGTGCAAATGCAGGAAAACAGCGACACCACACATCGTCTCGACACGAGGAGAGGATGGAGAGCCCAGAGCCAGAAACCGAGAGACGGAGGATGAAAACTGCTGGAGGTATACACACTACATCAGAGCTGATCAATTTTAAAAGATAAATCAATTTTACCTTATTTATTGGAATTAAAATTGAATGTATACTTCCAGTATAATTTGGTCTTAAGTATGTACATTTGCTATAATCATTTTGTACTGAATAACTTAATTAAGTATATGAAGCCATAATATAATGCATAAAAAAAACTTTCAAAGGTTTACAATCTAAGCTATTAAAGTCCTTCATATGCAATTATGTACTCTCACTGTAAAGAACTAAAAGAAGACACCAGTTATTCTTAGGTATTCACTGGTTGATAGCTGAAGGATACACTAATGTCTTTGATTCTTATTTAGATACTGTAAATGTATTATATTTGGCGTGTACGATATTTGGAGGAAAATAGTTTTTGAACAAGTTGGCGTGGATTTAAATTGGCGTATTCCTGAATGTGACTGTTCTTTTATATATATATATATATATATATATATATATATATATATATATATATATATATATATATAGATAAATCCAAGAAAAACCTCAGTGGTCGGTGAAATATATATAAAACTTAAATAAATGAAAACACAAAGATCGAGTAAAACATAAGCGCTTTCATTTTCTTCAGATGTTTTACAATATTGTAAAACATCTGAAGAAAATGAAAGCGCTTATGTTTTACTCGATCTTTGTGTTTTCATTTATTTAAGTTTTATATATATATATATATATATATATATATATATATATATATATATATATATATATATATATATATATATTCCTGAATGTGACTGTTCTTATATATATATATATTTTTTTTTTTTATTCACCAACCAAGGGCCCTCAGGGGGCATATTGATATACATAAAAACAATATCATGATTATAACAAATAATGAATGAAATAATAGCATAGAATGTCCAGATTTACATTACAAACAACCATATGCAAAACGATTCATCAATACAGTGAAATATATGTGCAAGATATACATATTTAGCTATGCAAGATCATATATGAACAATGTAGCTATACAGAAACAAGGTGGCCTGAAAACAGAGAGTACCAAGGGACGGTGCCTGCACAGTCAATCAGACTGGCCTACTTGTACTCAGAGTGTTCAAGCCAGTATGCTTATACGTTACATAACACCCCCCCCCTTATAAAATAGATACACTGTACATTATATATATCTATAAATATAAAAAATTATACTCCACTTTTAAGAATCATTTCACTGAGTTGTACAAGTAATTGTATGTCTTCATTTGTCATAAGCCAGATTAATTTTTGGTCATTGTCCATGTATTGAAAAGTTTTACAAGAGTCATTAGCTAGATTGTACAGAGTATCTCTTAATGCCTTATTATGATGACATGAGAATAAAAAGTGTTTTTCATCATCAACTGATTTGATATTACATCTACAGTATCTTTCTTGTCGAGGGATGCCTTGATAATGTCCTCTTTCAATATTAAGTCTATGAGCGGAAATGCAAAAACGTGTTAAACTTCTCCTCTGCTCAAAATTTTTAAGTAATATAAGGTAATTCTCTTGGCCAAAACTTTGCTTAAAAGTGCTGTAGCAACTTAGTTTTTTGTCAGCATGTACAATAAGTTGAGAATTCCATTTTTTAATACAGTGTTTAAATAGACAGTCTCTAAGTGCTCTTTTGAATTTTCTTATTGTTACTGACAGTAAATTATTGGTGCCATCAATGCTGTTAGTTAAAAATTGGATTGATCAATACCAGGAGGGAATTTTCTGTTCAAACAACTGTTTAGATTCACAATAAGCATTATATAAAAGTGGAAAGGATTGACTATGATTCTCAAGTCTGTACCAATAACTTAACATAGATCTTATGATATCAAAGTGTAAGGGAAATCTTCCCAGTTCAGATAAAACAGCAAAATTTGTTGCAGATTTATGCACACCAAGTATGGATTTGCAAAACTTAAAATGCAATTTATCACATAGTGTATTGGAATAAATTTTGTCAATTGCACAACCAGGGATATGATTTTTTTTTGCAAATGGATTAAAATACCCCCAAATTTCTGCTCTGTACAATAAAATAGGTTTATAATGGTATGATCGAAAGTGTGAATTGTTGTTTTGATGTCTGGATTCATAGAAATGAAATCCTTTTTGAGTTTGAAAAAAGATTTTAAAGCTTTTTGATAAAGCTGCTTTTGAGCAAAGGAGAATGAGCCTGAGGAACAAAATGATACACCTAAGTATTTGCATTCAGAAACACACTCAAGTTCAACATCAGCAAAGTTAAATTTTGATTTAGATAGTCTGCCTGCTTTGTTGAAAACTACCGGTATTATCTTAGTTTTGGATGTATTAATATTGAGACACCAATCATTGCAGTATTTTTGCAAGATGTTCAGCTTTTTGTTGCAAAACCATCTGCTGATGAGGATAATAAAATTATATCGTCCGCATACATCAAGCAATTAATTGGGTTTGAGTTTAAAAACACAGGATCAGTAGATGAGTGTAGATATTTAGGGAGATCATTGATAAAAATTTTAAATAAATTGGGACTAAGATTGTCGCCTTGTTTTACCCCCATTTTTATTGGGAAAAAGTCTGTAATCAAGATTTGCTTGATGAATACATACTTTTGATAGTTTTATAAAAGTTTTTACCTATACCAATTCTGAGGAGTTTAATTTTAATTCCTGTATGAACGACTGTATTGAAAGCTTTTTGAAAATCAACAAAACAGGCATACACTCTACCATCCTTAGTACTACAATACTTATCAATAATTGTCTTAAGAATATACATATGGTCTGAAGTTCTCGCTTTTCGAGTAAAACCAATTTGAAAATCATCAATAATGTGATACTTTTCCAAAAATTTATCAAGCCGAATATCCAGTATTTTTTTAAAGAGCTTCCCAATAGCATTTGTAACAGTAATGCCTCTATAATTATTTGGGTCAGAAATATCATATATGCATGGCATTTAGCAATGTACTTGATTTAGCGGAAGCGGCATTCCGCCAAAAGGGCTTAATAGAATACACAGCCAAATGTAGTATGTTTACAGTATTATATTAATTATTTAAATTTGTATTAATTGTTCTCTTGTATTTACACATATGAATGCTCATGTGCATGTTATTTGAACAAATTTTTTTGTTATAGTAGACTTAATTTACTTTTCACAAGAGGAAAAATGAAAGAATGTAATTTGATATATTATGTGCTTAGATTATAGTATTTTAGTATGCACATGCAATTGTCTAAAATTGATGTTATTTTGGTTTGAATTTCCAAGTTGTCAGTGTTTTATCTGGTTTGTAGACATTCGCCAGAAAAGGGTTATAGACCATCGAGATCTAAATCTACTGGCTGCCGAGGAGAAAAGGAAGATGGAGGAGAAAAATCGAGTAAAAACTGCTCCAGCTCGAGAGCGAAGAAGGAACTGGTTAGCTGGGTCAGTCAACATTAAAACAGAGCGGGGAGAGCGGTGTCGTCTCAAGGCCCCAGGTAATCACTGATGTAGAAAATGTAAACATATAGGGGAGAGCGGGATGTATCAAGGCCCCAGGTAATCACTGATGTAGAAAATGTCTTGATTCTAGTTGATGGAGAGAATGTCTCATTTCTAGATCAACACGTTACTATTTGAAATGTTTTAAATTGCAGGAAGTGTTGGTTAGTTTAAGGTCGATTTTCAAATACTGAATTTGACTACAAATAACCTATAAATTAACGTAAAGCAGACATTTAGAAGGCAAGGGTTATTGTCATTTTGTAAATAACCAATTAAAATTATAGATATGAGAAAAATAAGTTAATATTGTGGAGACTTCACTACTGTTTTAAGTCTAGGGAAAATAGATGATCTTTTTGTTGTGGGCTTTTATCCCATTGTGGGATGTTATAAACCCCAGGTGTCTTGTTGCAGTAGATGCTGATGTTGTATAGATTCCTCGCTTTTCAATGGCTGTAAGTCCAAATCAAGGTTATAAACTAGAATGATCTTCACCAGCACTGACGAATGTTTTTAGCATGATTAGAAAAATGACTGTACATCAATCAAAATACAGACAAACATATGTAATATGATACATTAATAATTGATTAATGATGGAAGGTTTACACTTTTTATTTCAATTTTTCTTTTTGCAGAGATAGTAACAGGAAATTATGAGGATGATTTTGAGGACAGTGAGGAAGAGGACAAAAAAGACGATAAGGTACATCACATTAGGTTACACCAAAACTCACAATAAGGTACATGTATATCACGAATCACAAAAAATAATTGCCGTCAGATTGATTTTAGATGGGGTTTTTTTTTTAGTTAAATTCTGTAGACCTTTATGAGGATTCTGATAGTGAGATAGAAATTGATGCTTCCAAATTCAATAAATCCCCGGTGAAGGCTACCCCTCCAAAGAATGTCTCCTCCAAACCAAAGAGGGCGGTGAAGTCAGCCCCAACTACCCAGCAGAGAAAAACTACTGCCTCTAAAACCAAACCCCAACCCCCAGAGTCTGATTCTGAAGAGGAGGAGGAGAATGAGAAACTTATGCTGAGTATCGCCGATATAAAGGTATGCTGGCACTGTAGGATGTAGTCAACTCTTGTGTCCTTATTTTATCAAAAGCGTGTTGGTTGTACGGATTCTTTTAATTTCTTTGTGTGTGAATTTAAACCAAGGGAAAAGCTGTTGCTTTAACTGTGGTAAATTTTCCTTTTAGAAACTTCGACAAAGCCTTGCCATGAATAGAAGTATACAAGAAAGTTTGGCCAAAGAAGTTAGCAGTGTAAGAATGTCTAAATATTGTTTGAAAAGAATTAGGTTAGACAGTTACAATGTACTACTATCATATTACTATTATGAGAAAAACATACGCCTGAGGGGATTAAATAAATAATTGGAAAAACCAATCTCAAAAATCGTCATTATAGGATTTGTCTGACGAGGAAGACATCCCAGAAAGCTTGGATCAAAATGGATGGTCACAGGTTAAGATGAAAAACATGACTGTACAGTTGTAATTTTGCATGCTATGTACGGTATATAGTTCAGTGTATGTTATTGTAGTTCTCATTGTGAATGATTGTGAGGTTAACAAATTAAGTTACTGAATTGTTATACTTGTATTATCTTTTAAAGATGCATGTTGAATGACCATTACCTGTCAATGCTGAAAAAACAAGCTGTGGTATACATGTACTGTAAACATTGTTAAACTTGCTATTTTCATCCACTATCACAGAAAATTTAAGGCAAAATAAATTCACTTAATGTTCTGTTTTTGAATTTAGAGTAAAGAGTACTCATACTTAGCTTAGGCGAAAAAGAAAAAATGAAATAGCTTATTTTTAATAGATTGTTTTCAGTATGTATATTGCAGGTTTTCCCCATGTTCAAGATTGTGCTTCAATCATTTTAGTTACTGCTTTTAAAAATTTGTGCTGTTTACAGTAAGTGATTGAAACACTACCAATACAGTCATGTAATTTAGTGTCAGTAAAGAAATTATAAATAACTGTCAATACAAAACCTTTTGGAGATGGATTTGTTGTTCCTAAGGTCCCATAAATTTGTTTTGCATGATATTTTTGTTTTGGTCATACATATGTGATAAACTGTTTTGGTTCATTGTGATATTTACTATATCTTATTTGTTTGTGGTGTACTTTCATAAAAAATCTTATAAACAAAAAACATGAAACAGATTAGTAAAAAAAAAATCAGTTTAGAACTATTTAAAAATTCAAATGATTAAAAATTTGTGATATGTAGGGAAGATAACATGCTGTTTACCAACTTTTATTTATAAAAACTTTATTTCTGGGCTTCCCCGTGATAAACTAGTTCCGTGCTCACTGGGACTAACGTTCATAATCTCACATACTAGTACCGGTACGTACATAATCCTATATGAATACTGGTTTGCAGCAAGAAATATTCACAACAACAAGGCTTTTGCAAACTTGACAATATTTTCTTGTACCCAAATGAAAGTTGGTTTGAAGTATGTTAATTATTTTCATAAAAATATTTTTTTTTAATTAACATGTCAATAAAGAGAATGTGTTAAGCAGATAAAAACAAATTTAGAAAAAAAAAAGACTAACAGTTTATACTTACAAACAGGACGAAGGAGAATCGGCGAGGGCATCCCCCATCCCAGAGGAGGACATTGAGGAGGACTTAGTCCCTGCCATGGACAGTGTATGCTTGGACAGCAGGGACAAACCAACCAACAAACCTCCTTCATTTAAACCTACAGACACCATAGTGTTAGAGCTAGAGGCTCCGCCCACTAAGGGTAAGTCTTTGGTCCAACAAAAATCTGAACTGATACACTGATAAGAAAATATATCTTTGGTTGTACTAACCTGTATGCACCTTGAATGGATATAACAACGAGCCTTGTATGAAAATTCTGGACTACTTATAATATCTTTTTTGTATTCATAAAACAAGGCTGACTTACTGGGAAAGATTTGATATTTGTTTTTAGCTAAAGTTCAGAAGAATTTGTCAGCTGCAAGAAAAAAAGATGTAGACGAAGATTTAATGGATTACAAGTCCAAAAGGAAAGAACAGCCTGTATCCAAACCCAAACCATCCCCAACTTTGGAGTCAAGTAATTGTTCTACATACATGTATTACAAACAATTCAAATTGGATCTTGCTTGGGCTAATTATCTGTAGGGATAGTGACTTTTCTATCATTTTTGTTTCATTTGATGAGATCCACATATATCTATATATAGTATACAACTGGCTTGTTACAGCTTTAATATGGGATAGAGTCATTTTTGTTTGGTGCACATTGATACTTGTATAGACAGGTTTATTTCAGATTTTATCTCAAACTTTGTGTAAACTATGCATGTGACTTTATGACATCATTAGTAAATGTACAATGATGTGTTTTTGTTTTTAAAAAAAAAGGCATTCCATTATAAGGAGTAAATGCAAATTGTCTTTAATATTCAGTTGTAACACAATGATAAGCTTACAAATTAATCTGAATGCAAAACATTGTAGACCAGAAAAAGCCGTCTAATCGCCCTCTGTCAGCCAGTCGAATCCGCACGAAGACGGCCATGGATACAGAGGAGGAGGCATCCGCAGTGCTAGAGGCTCTGAGGGCAGAAAATGAACAGGCATCCAAGCTCAAGAAAGAGACTCCAAGAAAGCTACCCCCAACCCCTAAAAAGGTACAAGTACCACTGTCTCAACATTCAACAAAACCTAAAATTTACTACTGCTTCCCAAGTAATAACACCTCAGTCCTCTTTATGGAGGTAGGCTTTTGAAGCAATCATTAGTTAAAAAAAATGTTTTTACTTTCATGTGACAAAAATTTCAATGCATCAAGCAGGAGTTTTATTGTTATATGTTTTGAAAAGGGGAATAACTTTGAATTCAATTTCATTTTTTTTAACTTCAAGTGTAAAAATTGAGTGAATCCTATGTTTGATATAATTAACCAAAACTGCAGCATTTAAAGAAAGCATGCGATGCCTGAGAAACATCAATTTTTATGGCCTGTTAGAAAATATTAAGACATAACATTTTATTATGCTGTACTTTGCTTTTTTGTGAAAATGGTCCGATGTTGTTATATGTAAGGAGAGATAATCAACTGTACCTGTGTGTTGTGTTTTCTGTAGAGACTTCGTCCTGCCAGTGCTGGCCAGGTTCCTTCCTCTCCACTGCCCTCCACTGAAGTACGACCCTCTCCACGCTCCATTAGGAAATCTCCACACTCTTCTGTCACAGAGAGTAACCAGTCCAGTGTGGTTGGCGGTAGTGTAAGAGAGAGTAACCAGTCCAGTGTGGTAGGCGGTAGTGTTAGTGTGCAGGAGAGCTTCCTGGCAGACAACAGAATCTCAGAAGTCATGAAGAAAGTTCTTCTTATGCAACCAAAGTAAGATATTACAGATACTGATTAAAGCCAGTTCAAATAAATATGGTAAATTGTAAAGCAAAAACATATAGATGTTTTCTATTTAAAAAAAAGAAATTAAATAATTCAACTTATTCTTTGCAAAAATTATAAAGGATTTTTAAAAGAAATTGAACTGAACATAAAAGTAACATGCATAGTTTTTATGTTCTAAAATTAATCTAAAATTACTTTGCAGGCAACAAAAGAAGTTGATGAAAGTGCTCAGTAAGATTGACACCTCTGTTGAAGAAAACGGCGACAAATCAAATCACCCTCCATCTTCTAAACCAGTGAGGGCCACACACCCACTCAATGACATGGTCAATCAAAGTTCAAAGGTCAGTTGCAATCTATGTAAGAAATTTAATTGATCCCTATGCTCACATTCATGTAAGCATTTTAGATTTAACTTTGCATAACTTAAAGTGAATTTTATTTTTAATTACATTAGATCTTGAAATTAGAAAATCATCTCTTCACAATCCACACGCCAACGTCCCAATTATCCCCCTCCCAAAAAAAAAATGCAATTGACACCAAAAAAAATCGATAATACTTTGCAATTACCTGGTAAAAGCATTTTGTCATACAATGTATCAGTTTGATCTTTTTTTTCTCCAAATGCATAGTTGATATATTTAATGGGTAAACGAAATATTAAAAGAAATATTCACAATATGTTTTCTTCAGACTGAGTTTCTTTTTTAATTGTGTTGCAGGGATTGGCTAGAAAATATTCACCCAGTGAAAATAGTATAGAAGTGAACTTTGAACTAACCTCTAACTGGGGTCACAAAAATCTGATTGGTTTAACTGAGATTCAGTTCTATGACATGGACCGACAAGTCATACCGGTGCGGAAAGAAGAAGTCACAGTTCATGGTGCAGGGCAACAACAGGGGCCGATTGATGTCCTGTTCAATGGGAAAACCAAGGTAAAATCACATGTGTAATTGGCTGTGCTTAAGGTGAAAACCAAAATTAAGTTACACACTACTTATTATGAAAACCATTGTTTTTCGCACAATTTGTTCTGATATATTCTCATTTATTGTAAGCTCCAAATTGAATCTATTAGCTGAATTGATGCTTTTTTTTATTTAAGAGTATATGCACATGTATGTATAATATCATTTGAGGCCAAAATAAAATTACAGTAAAACTTGTCTAATCCGGCGGAGGATGGTTCTGAAAAATTTGGCCGGATAAAGCAACATCCGGTTTGGAGAACATTGTTGCAAATTAATTTTAGCATTTAATGCAGTAGGTCTTGATCGTCTATTCTTGCAATATTTTGAATTCTTCTGAATTATAGACCTCCTCGATCGTGATTACGGTGGTGATTTTCATTTTTTATGTGGAAAATAATACATGTAATTGCATAACAGAATAAGTACTGGTACAGTGGAAACACTTTTTCAATCAAATCATCATATTTGATTAATTTTCCAACACCCTAATAACCTATGAAGTCCGACACGAGACAAGTGCATGATTCACCGAAATTGTTAAACAAACATTGACCACGCGACAAGTCAACAGGTGGCTGATTACGTGATGGCGAGAACTGTTTTAATGCAGGGAACAATGGATAAATATTCCAAAACACGGGACCTTAACAAAGAATGAAGCATTTTAAGAGAATAAAATGTGACTCTGTAAGTGTAACCATACAAAGCACATTTCAAACGATATCAGCAGTCTTACTCCTGCGGTATCCAGAATCACGGCTTGAAAAAAATTGGGGTAAAGTATATTTCGCCACCCCATGATACAATATTTAATTATGATTACAATTATGATACAATTATGATATAAATTATTATACAATATCATACAATACAATATCATTATTATATCATACAATAATATATCATATGTTACAATATTGTGAAGTTTAATGTGATATGATATTGTATCATATAATACTATATTGTTTATTATATATTATGATATTGTATTATGTGATCAAATATTATAATGTATAACATAATGCAATGTCATATCATATGTTTCAATATTATATTGTAACTATCATAGGATGTAATTTTATATAATTGTATTAATAAACATTGTATCTTATAATACCGTATGAAATGAACATATGATTATCATACAATTATTTAACATGTGATATATGATATTGTGTCAAAACAGTATCCATGAATATCCAAGATCATTCACTATGATTTTCATATAATATAATAAAGGTGGCCTCATAAAGGTGATGCCTCGTCTCGGTGAGCTTTGTAATCTGTAATTACCTATGTTTTAAACATAAAATGATAGGAATATGTCAAGGGACTGAATAATTTCTCCGGATTGGACAACATGCCGGAATGCACAACATCCGGATTCAACAAGTTTTACTGTATTGTTTGTTTGGGATTGCCTCCCGCCTCATTGAAATACCCCCTGCTGATCAAATTTTATTATGAAAAAAATAAAGAACTTTTTTTGATTCTTGGAAAAAAAAATTTCCCTATTAAAAATTAGGTAAACCTCAAGTTTGAAAAATTTTAAAAAATCCCCTCCCTTCCTCCTAGGTCTAGAAACCTCCAGGTGGCAATTCCAAACAAGCATTTTTTTGAGTCTCTGAGTACCTAAATTGTAAAAGTAGGACACTAATGTGGATAATTAAAGTAAAGTGGAAAAAAATTCAAGTGTTTCATTTATTAATTCATAAGATTAAAAAATAAAGTTCAAATTCATACGATCAAGTGTGCATCTTGTGACTGATAATCTAACTTGTTAATCTTGTGATTACAGACAAACAAGGAGAGGAATATGTGGTGCTGTAAATTCAGGAAAACAGTTCCTGTAGAAATCTGTCTAAATCTGCAGGCAATAAAACCAAACACCGAGGTGTCCAAAATCAAGATCTGGAACCACAACAAAAGCATCACGGTTAGTCACATAACACACACAAAGATTACCCTGCCTCCGATGATATTCTTGAAATTTTATTGCTGTTAGAAATCATGGATTAAACCAAAATATGCTGCTTACCAACACAATTTAGTCCATATTCCTCATCCTTTGACCTGCAGTAGTTGCCAGATATTAATTCCTTAAATGTGTTGTTTTCATATGATAAGGCAAGAAGCATCATAATGGTAACATAACCAAAATTGTTGACTGTTGAAAATTAAAAAAACCTTATACCGGTAAATTAGCATCAAAATAGATATTAGACAATTAAAAGATCAGATTACAGTACTGTTAGGGGTCATACATGTAACATACATGTGATTTATTTAATGACAGGATAAATTAGACACTAAAAGGGTTGATACAGAATTACATATATATGGAGTCCATGAAAAAAGTGCATTGTTAACCAATTTTGGGGGGATACTATTTACATGTGAGAAACTGATTCACAGCCACTACCAGTAGTTTTTAAGATCAATGTGCTTACCTCACAAAATTTTTTTTTTGTGCACATGAATAAAAGTTAAATATGGTATTGGGCTAGCCTTACTCAGGATGCATTTTTACAAGAACCCTTTATGTAGTTCTGTGCAGTTGTTTTTGTAACATACTCCATATAGACCAATTTTATGTTATTACTCAATTATTTTACTTATTCTTAATTTTAGGATTTGGATATTGGAGTTAAACATGCCAGAATATTTGTGGGTGGAATTCTTGTGTTTGATGGGAATATAGAAAAAGGTTGTGGAAACCAAGTGTTTGACTATGGATTTGTGATACCATTAAAGGACATTGGTGATAAAGTGTCACCTCGTGACCCAGCTAACAGTCCCAGCCCCATCAGTCTGTCACCGGTCATTCACACCAGATCTCCCACATCTGACAAGTCAGCCTCACAGAGAAAGTCTCAAAGCAACCTGACCCCCACCCCCTCACCTTCCACAGACAATGCCCACAGAAACCCATTTGAACAAGCTTTCAGCAGGTCTTCCCAGTCCAAGCCTCCCTCACACTCCCCCACCCCCTCCCCCAGAGTCCCACCCCTAGACCTCAGGCAAAATGGAGGACCCTCCCCATCCTCTGGTGATCGGCCAGTGGTTCGCAGTGAGACTCGGACCATGAATCACTCTGAGAGGGACATTCAGCGACCCACGGTGACCTCTGACAGGTCAGGTTCAGAGGCAGAGGAGGCACATACCAAAGGTAGGACATGACTTTTACTTATATATAAATATTTGTTGATACACTGTACTGACAAAGTGTCTTTGCCAGTAACTCATTCACTCTCTCTGACCCTTACAATATTGATTTGTTTTCATTCCTGTCCAGAGTACTTTTATTAAAATGGTATAATGAAGGGAACTGGCTTCACTAACTCTTGAAACAACTTTTACTTATTTGAGCCTTAATTTTTGTTATTTTCTCAATCACTTACATATCAACTACTTGTTGGAGTTGTGATGTATAGCACTGTCTGTTCTGTACATTAATAACCAGACTATTGTTGAAGAAGAGGATGCTGCATCGTTAATGTGCATTGACAATATGCAGGAATATCTGATGAATGATATTAATCCTTGGTTGAATACATGTACTAAATGGGATGTAGCAGTGTTTGTTATGTTTGGAAAATCATACTTGGATTTTGAATGTGCTGCATCACACTAGAAATATTGATGCAACTGATTTTTGTATGAACTATTTTTCTCTCTTGCACTCTACAACATGTACCATACATTTGATAAGCTAAAGCAGAAAAATATTGAAAAAAGTGTAATCTACATGTTTATTTAATATTTGTCTCTTTCCTCCTCATATCTTTATCAGCTGAGGCAATTTCTTAAATTTTAGTCTCATCTGATGTTAAATCGTTGATGTATATTGTTTGCTTACACAAAAGTGAAAAGATTAATCAATTGTATAGGGTGTCCCTGATTAAAAAGATCAAAACAATTGAATACCATTTGAAGTATATGTCTCCAACATTGAATATCAACATGATCAGTAAACTTGAAAATGTACTTATGATGGAGATATATAGATTAATCCCTTTCCCTTGTCAAATGCCAATACATGTATTAGATACTAGAACTATTTTAACAAGGCCTTGGACTTTCAGTAGGATGTAACTATCTAATTCTTGGTCAAAACAAGTTTAAAATGATGCTGGTTTTAAGCGAAATATACACCGATTGTGTAGTACGGTACATGTATTAGCTTAAAAGCCAGACAAATCTTGTTGATTTCAAAGAGCTTTGGCTGAGTGGCCAAGGCTCTTTGACATCATCAAGACTGCATCATCAGTAAAAAAAAATTTAAATGATTACTTATAAAACTGGTTTTTGGGGCTATATTTGAAAATTCTAAGACTTGTTTGTGAAGGCTGCTTTTATATTTTTATTGATCAATTTATTTCATCTAAACTTTAAATATCAATTGAAAAGATTATTTTGGCTTTCTATTATTTTACTTAGTTATAAGAATGGGTCTTAACTTTAGCAATTTAAAATAAAACTTTAAGTTTATAAATGTACAAGCATGACATGTATAACTGTACTAACATATGCTTGTCTTAGACATTGAATATTTATAACTCTTAGAATATTATATTGAAGATGAGGGGCATTTCTGCCTACCTTGCTAGTCACATGTAAAGTGGATCTGGATATTTAAATTGTGTTGAGCAATCCTTTTAAATCTCTTGAGATTAAAACTGTGACCTTATTATATATGGATAAAACTAGTTTTAATCTTAAAATGGTTCCCCTTCAATTGGCTTCCATAGGTATTCCATATTTTGTGTATGTTGGAACGTGCGCAGTATTTAAATCCAAATGTCACTTTAGTGTTGACATGGGGAGTTTTCTCTGTGTTTGTATATCAAAATATGGTCGTCATTCGTCTGTTAGTTGCTGGAGAGTGTTCTAAACTGTGTGGTAGAATATTACCGGAACATTGCATAAGACCTCTGAACATGAAATGGGAAAACAGAAAATGAAAAAAAGAAACCATTGCCATTCTAACCTAGATATTTGACTGTGAATGAGATTTAAAGCTAGTCATTTATAAGTGGAAGTGTTGAAATTTTGCCATTGTTTACTGTGTTGTTAGGAAATGTGGCGAGCCATGTATGATAACATTGGATTGTGCGTATAGATTTTTTCTGACAGCTGGCGTGTAAAAGAGTAAGGAGAAATTGTACGTACAATGTAAGATCATGAGGTGTGTTGTGTAAAGTTTGTACCATGAACAGCTTTATGAGTGTGTGACATTTGATATGGATTTTTCTGTGTGGACAATGTATAAGAATGTTTCTTTGGAAACATTGATTTCTTAATTATGTCTGTAAAGGCAAATGGATCTCCCCGGATTTATCTACCTCAGATTTCAGCTCATCAGACAAATAGAGGGGCCCTAAACAGAAAGCAGGATTTATTTAAACCAAGTCAAGGAAACCCCTTTGCTTATAGCTATGGTAGAGAGAAAAGCAGGGAACAGTTATTACACCAATCAGGTTTGAATGGCAATGGGGAAAGTTTTCAGAGGAATTTGGGGTATCCTTTACCAAGAATAGCCAAAGAACCTCCCAAAAAGAGAAAAACATGGGGGAAGGTTATAGACAAGAGATCAATAGAAGAAGAAAAACCCTCTAAGAGAGGTTCATGGGCCATCAACGAAACACACACCTCTGTACCAAAACTGTACAATTCTTATGGATCCAAGGTCAGGGAGCACTCTTTCACTTCCTTTGACAATCCAGATGAGGTATTCTCCAGTATTGAGAACAGTCATTCATTTGGAGACAGTGCTTCCGGTAGGAGAAGGAAACAGTGGTCAAGGCCAAATAAGAATATAGCCCAGCAAGAAATTCCGTTGTCAATAGAGGAGGAGAATGGTAATGTTGAGTCGAATCAAGGAGTTGATCCATATCAAGGTACCCCTAGAATTATCTATGACAGACATGGTCCGGTTACCGCCACTTATGAACCTAGCTTTGGCGGACCCCCGGTTCCTACCAATCACACTCCAAGTTCTCACAGATATCATCGGACACCCCGTAACCGACGACCGGGACAACCCCCCAGTTCTGATTCTATTGGTGCCCTCAATACAGGATCAACGCGCTCTGGAGAGGAAAATACTTCCAACATAAACAATCTCTTGGAGAGGTTTGCATCCGAAATTGATGAAGAGTCATACATCAATTTGAATCGCCACAACAAGCCAAATATTTTTGGGGGCAATCACCGGCCTTTTTATCCTTCACCTAGTAACTTTGTTGTAAGTCCTCCCCCTCGTGCCAAAACCAAAGCCAAACCAGTATTGACAGACAAGAGAGCAAGTGCTCCCACAAGACCTGCTCAGCAAGATGCAAGTGCTCAGTCCAAAGTGCCTCCTAGTGTACCAAGTGCTAGTAAAGTTGTAGGGAAACCACCAATCAGTGGGAGAGTGGTGAAGAATGAAAGAAAGAAAATCATACCGACAGATTCTGCAGAAACAAGGCCTGCAAAATATACATATACTATAGAGAATGAAGCCGATTCAAAAAATAGTGCTAAGAAATCTACTGACAAATCTGATGATAGACTGGCAAAGTACACATTCACTAAGGAGAACACTTTCACAAAAGATGATGAAGAAAGACCTGCGAAATACACATACACTATTGACAAAGATTCTAAAGCTCGATCTGTGACATTCAAGGATGATAATAAGAAAAATGGCAAAAACACAGTAATAAAATCTAATGCAAAAACTAAAAGCAAGCCAGTCCCTAGTAAAAGTACTGAGCCCCCTACTGTAGCGACTTCTGTGAAAGCACCTAACACTACTGACCAATCAGAATCTCTTTCTCCAGGTCGTAAAAATTGGTCCCCGCCAACTGGTGAACTGTTTGACGAAGATCCACGGCAGTTCTGGGTGGATATGAATTCCAAAAAGGAAGGTAAAAAATCGTGACCAAATGTTAATTTACGGAGTGATTAGATGCTTTAGAATACAGTTTCTCATATAGTGCAGCAAAAAGTGATTATCTGGACAGTGTGATATCAATCAGGAAAACCCCAGCCAGAAATACAGTAAAACATGGACTCTTAAATATTGTTTTACTGGTGAAAAATGCCAGACTAATCGATACCTTTTGATCATGAATAAAAGTTTTTAACATTCACTTTGAATACAAGATATGATGTACATTATTGCACAGACATGCTGCATTGTTTATTCAAAACATGTTTTACTGTAGTTCTGTATCGTAGTCAGATAATATAGCTTTACTTGTTTGATCTAATTGAGTTAAATTTCCTTTTGGAAAGCTAACTTTAAACTTCTCTCGGTGACTATTACTAATGCATGTAGTTCTTACTGAGTTTAAAATCATTGCCATTAAAAGTTGCTCAATGTGCATTTCTTCCTTTCATTTATGGTAGAAGTGTTAGAATATTATTTTTTGCTTTCTCTTCATTTGACTAGTAAGCTTCTGATTCAGAGGTTTATCGGTTTATCTATTACATATGTGTGTTATGTATACACACTTTGCTTTACTGTTCTAGAAATATTGATTTATATCTAATTTGCAATGTTCCGGTTTCATTAAAGGTGTTATTTGATTTTGTCATTATTTATTGGTTATACTAAAATCAGAACATTTCTTTCTGCCTAACTGTCTAATCAATCACTAAATAGGCTTGTTTTTTTCTGTATATCGGTAATGTAGCTGGGATTATGTGAAATGAACTGTTGTATATGACATGGTAATTGCATGTACAACATTAGAAAGAATAATCTTACCGTGACCAGGCTACGTTCAGGTCACAGTAAGAATTCATCCCATATACTTGCAATGTAGCAGCCGCGAAGCAGATCTGCTTCGCGTTGATTTTAGGTCTGTTAAAAATAATCTGTAGGGGAAAAACATATTATAATTTTTATACATTACAAACCTTTTTAAACATGCATATGTAGTTAATTCCACAAAATATCCATTTAATGGGTCATACAAAGGCATTTTGTTAATATACGCATTTGAATTTGCCTGCCATTTTGTCAGAACTCACACTTGGAATATCTCAGATTTTATCATTAACATGGTGACCATAAACAGCAAATTTTCAAACATGATGTTAAAAGTAGCAATGATTTCATTGCAAAAACAGTTACTTGGGTAAAATGGGATTATAAAAGAGCAACATTGTAGGTATTTGAGATCAATCATATGAAAATTTAGGCAAGATACAGCGCGATAGATATTTTTTATTTGCTACGAAGCGAGTATATGTGACGAATTCTATCGTTAAACAGGTCCGTAGGACATCTGTCATTTTAACTATAGAACATTCTATCTAGTACAACATGACTGTTGTACCATATGTTTAACATGACTGTTGAACCGTATGTCTAACATGACTGTTGTACGTATACCATGACTGTTCCGTACATGACTGTTGCATGTACAACATGACTGTTGTACCATATATTTAACATGACTGTTGTACCGTATGTTTAACATGACTGTTGTACCATATGTTTAACATGACTGTTGTACCGTATGTCTAACATGACTGTTGTACGTATACCATGACTGTTACGTACATGACTTGTACGTATATTACGACTGTTCCGTACATGACTGTTGCATGTACAACATGACTGTTGCATGTACAACATGACTGTTGTACGTATACCACGACTGTTACGTGCATGACTGTTCCATGTACAACATTACTGATGCATACAGGTAAAATATTACTGTTATATGTACAATATGACAGTTGTATGTACAACATGACTGTTATATGTACACCATGCCTGTTGCATACATGTACAACATGATCGTTGTATGTACAATATAACTGTTGTATGCATCTTATGACCTTTGAACTCTTTTATTATGCACATATACATTGTGTTGTTATACACAGTATGACCAAATTTTGTACTAAAAAAACCCCATGAGTATGACATGACCTTTTGTCATTATACAAAGTTTGATAGGGGTAGATATATAGGAATCCCCTTGTCCGTCTGTCTGTCTGTCCTCTTGTCTGTGCAATCGTATCTGGTCCTTATCTTTCTTATGAAGAAACATTGGAAGTTCTTACCTCACACAAAGATTGCTTATAACCTGAGGGTGTGTCATGATTTTGTCTCAAAGTCATTTGGGCAAGTTCAAGGTCATTGGAAGAAAAAGTTCATAATTTGTGTCTGCTTTTTACCTTTCTTATGAAGACACATTGTAAGTTCCTACTTCACATAAAGATTGTTTATGAGCTGAGAATGTATCATGAACTTGACCAAGGGTCAGTTGTGCAAGTTCAAGGTCATTGTTTAAAAAATGCATTATTCCTGTCTAGGCCATATCTTGAATTGGAAAATGATATCATTAGATGTTCAAATTTGACACAAAGATTGCTTGTGATCTGTAAATATGTCCTGACCTTGAGCTTTGGTCATTTGTGCAAGTTTAAGGTCACATTTATAAGAATAAGGTGTATCAATTACTTTCTAATAGAGAAATACTTTAGTTATGATATTTTCTTAGTGGGGGATATCATTTGTCAGCTTGCTCACAGTACTTCTATAATAGTTTATATATGACATTTTCATTTGACGTATGTTACACAAGTATTCAACATGACCATTTTGTTGTTATTTGAAGAAAACATGAGTGTAAGGGGAGTATTCTAGGCACATTGCTAAGAAGTTTGAATTTGGTGGTTAGACTTGGCTGTCATATATAGATTAATTGTTAATGGTAATTGTATCTACCATAGTCTCATTTATTTCATGCTGAGACCTTAAGTATGGACCTAGCAGAGACATTCTTCTAATTGATTGGCTGGTCAAATCTTTGGTGTTAATTTATTTTCATTTCAATCTCTCAAACACATTTTTCATTGTCACTGATTTGCAATTTTTACATTCTTTTATAGATATTAAAGGGACCTGGACACGATTTCAGATGAAAATTTTATTTTTGATTTTTATGTATGAAATAGTTTACTTTTGTATTTTGAATGATTTACCAAAATTTGAATGTTAGAAGTCGTGTTACAAGCGAGATACAGAGGAAAGAAGTCGTTGTTATGTAAACAAAGCTCGAGTCTTATATTTGTTTACAAATAATGTAAAGTAAAGAAATTTCCATTTCTTTGACAAAATAAGTTGTGAAAACAAGATAAACTTATTAAATGTGTTCATAAATAAGTTTATCAACAACAAAATGCAACATTAGATTGAAACATTTACCAATTCAAGACATATGTAAACATTAACAGGACTCGAACTTTGTTTACAAAACAAAGAATTTTAACATATGTAACTCGCTTGTAACTCGATATTTGACTTTCAAATTTTGATAGAGCATTAAAAACATCCATATTGACCATTCTAGACATTAAAAATGAAAAAATAAATTTTGAAAAAATTGAGCTCAAATCGTGTCCAAGTCCCTTTAAACACGTTATACAACAAACTATACATGCACATGAATCAGCAGCTGTGCAATTGATCAAAAAATCTATTGATATAAAATAAATTCCCTTTTTGTTGCACTTTCAATTTTCATTTACCGGGTAAATCTCTTAAGGACATTTTTCATTGTTGCTGATTAGAATTTTTCCCATTCTTTGGTTTGATTTTTTATTGGTATTAAGTATATATGTACATGAATCAGCAATTGTGCATTTGAACAAATTTTGATTTAAAATCAAATTCCTTCTAAATAAAAAAGCATGTATGTTTATTTATGATTACAAATTTGAAGAAAAAAATTGTCTTCTTGTTTTTAACACAAATTTGACATACCGGTAGTTTATAAATGTAGACAATTTAGATTTTGTAGTCTACTGTACAGTAACACATGTATTATTATAAAAACTGTATTAATTCTTAAAGTTCTGTGAAAATTGGGCCCTTAAAAATTTTAGTATGTTACATCATAAATTGCTCTGCATTATTACTCTGTATATTAAATACCCCACCTAATTAAGCCTGGATCAGTGTAAATCTGAGTACTTGCTTATAAGTACATGAGGCATTTAGGTGTTGTGATCTCGATCTGCATACATCGACCTGTTGCTATTACCGAGGAAAAGTATTGAATTGACAGCTTTGAAGATATTGAAATTTACAGATCTAGGGAATATGTTCTTCTTGATGGCAGCTTTCTTTAGGCCTGGCTGACTGGGACTCCTTTTATTTAAACCAATCAATTGGCAGGTTGCCTTGTTGATCATTCAGATAGAGAGATAGAAAAAATATGTATAAACAAAAAGCAAACAGGACTGTGGTGTATTATTGACACAGTGTGTATTTTAACTGATAGACGTACAATGATGAATGATGGATTTAAATTTTAAATTCAAAAGCACCAGTTGAAGTGTTGCATGCAGAGAACTAAAGCCATGCAGCTGAACTAATGAGGGTATATTGCCTACGCTATAGTAACTAAATATGGAATATAGATTTTTTGCTACATGAAGTCTTGAGACATTGCTGCAAAAGTAATGGCTTTGTGCAAGAAAAAAATGTGTGTTTATAGTAAAACCGAGTTTGTTGATGACTGCAAGGGGAAGAAACTGACTGTTAGTGCTGGGAGTTGTCAGTAGTTGTCAGTAGTTGTCAGTAATGTGGTAGTGTCTAATTGTGATTATGTTATAAAGATGTGCTGCATTATGAAGCTGTAGTAATTAAACTTGGAACTGTTTGCCATGTCTGTTCGACTGCCCAGTATTTACAAACATTTGCAAGGTCAGATTGAGTCTTCATTATTAGTTGTTTGCATGCATTGCTCTATATATCATATATTTTAAGTTTTTTAGTGCATGAATTATATTGATTTTTTTAAGCTACTTCGACTGCTTTTACCTGCCTTTTTAGAAAAAATTAATATATTGCAATTAATCATGATTTTAAAAGTGACAAACAATTTATGAACAGATGACTCCAAAGTAGCAGGAAAACAAAGAAGTGGCTCTAAAACGCCCAGGAAGTCAAAACGGATGGCTGCTAAACTGGATGGACATTCATCCACAGAGGGCGATACAACACCCAGCAATTCCAAGTCTGTCTCGGAAAGGTAACTCAGGACATTAGCACTCCTGACAAGTAAACTGATAAATTAAGAGAAAAAGTCTGGTGTAGATTGAACTATACCGTTAAGGGATTTTAATTAATGCTTGAATTTAAAAGAGTCGAATTGACTTGACCAATTAAACAGAATTTTAATTTATCCAGTTTATTGAATTTTCGAATCCTCAGGTTTATTGAATTTTGTTCATTGTTGGTACCTGCACAGAAAAAACTGAAGCATGTGTGCCTGGTGTACTATGAATCTCATATCTAGGCACTTTCAAACAAAAAATCAATCTTTTGCATTTATACAACGTCCTTATAATTTCCATGAGATCAAGAAATATTCTTTTCCAATGAATTATAAATGACTGATGTGTTTTAATGGTCATTTCGGAGAAAGGGACAAAAGTATCACCGTACTTAATGTGTCAAAGGCATGAGAGCTCTGCTCAAAATCACATTGATTTAATGGTTATTTACTATTAAAAGGAATGAGTTTCTTCTTCAAAAGTGATTTTCAAGTTCAGTGTCAGGAAAATAATTCCAACTTTAGAAATCAATAAAAGTCCACACTTTAATGGGTATAAATGCTCGGGCATTCATCAATTATTCACATACATACTAGAGATATCTCTTCCATAAGGCCATTTCATTAGATAAATTGAGTGAATTCTGAAATAAGTTGGACAGTTGGCAATTTTTTATTCTGACTGATTATGTAAATATGCATGCTTAAAAAAGATGAACACAAATACCATGCTTTTAAAAAGTTTAATTTCAAATCATATGCTCTTTAAAAATTCTTAAATTGGTTAATATGAAAAATATGAAAGAAAATCCCACAAAGCATGCTGTATAGTGAGAGCCTAGGGGATGATGATGAATAATTGATTGTATCTTGACTAGGTAATCAGCCGATGAATGACTTATTCTAGCGATGTTATAGACTAAATCCTTAGATATATACCATATATGTTTCATTTACAATTATCTGCACACTGAACATAGTGACAGATGGAGGAAAAATTTAGAAGCCGCTATAATCGTAGACAATCTCTCTGTCACAGTGCTGAGGTGAGAACGCCTCGAGGTAAGAAGACGGAGGACAGACCAGGGTCAGTCCAGGAGAAGAAAGGGTCAGCCAGACCGACTGAGGCGGAGGACGCCAAAAACAACACCTCTGACGAGTCCCTGCTACAAAGTCAGGACGACATACCCATGATACAGAAACTGAAGCAGATGAACCAGAGCTCCAAGTAAGTGGCTGACTGCGGTAACAAGGTGTGAGAGATCTTCTCTCGCACTGTCAGAGCTTCTCAGACAGGTCTTGGACTAACTCCTTTTCTTACCGGTACTTTGCTAATACGAATAATGATACCAAACCAGGATTTTTTTAAGTATCGTATTGATACTGTGAAATTTTTGTACTGTGAAATATCCAGTAATTTCATTATTTTTTTTTAGCATTTTAAACTTAGTGGAGTAATGGGGGGGGGGGGGGGGGTCTGAACGAAAGTAATTGAATAATCAATTTTTTTTATCAGTGTTTGAGCAAGAGTATCTTCAATATTCAACAACTTTTCAACTTTTTCTTGGAAACACACTATTACACCAGATATTGTATGGGTATTTCTCACTGAATAAAATAATGTGTGTGATTCCTTATAATGCTTCTGCTAATGTACAGTGATTGTGATATGAAAGGCAGTATGATATTTCTGACAGTATTGTTGGACTTTAGGTGTATCATGTCTATTGATGACCCCAAAACAAACATTTCACGGCGGCCATTTTGGTTGGATAAGATGATACTTGGACAAGATGTGAACGATGTGTAATTCTTTATTTGTATTAGTGCTATTTATATATGCATGAGGTTTCAACTTTTTTGTTATGCTGGTCTCAACTGTTTTTCTTTATTCTATGTTTTGTTTCATTTATCTTAGAATAGAATAATTAAAGCATGTATTTATATTTTATTTTATTGTACGTAGTTTAATTTACAAGTCATTTAATCACTGCCCCATACCCAACCTGACCCCCCCCCCTCCCCAAAAGAAAAATAATAAGTTGAAATAAAAATGTCACATATGATATTCTTAACAAGAATATTAATTTTTGATCCATATTGTCTTCAAGTTCCTTCTGAATCTGAAATTTTAGATATTTGTTTTATTTACTAGTATATTGCTAACCAAAAAAGATCACAGAATTTTCTGCTTTGTATTCAACCAGCATTTAGCTTAGATCTTGCAAAATCTTGTGAGTACTGGTTATAATTATCGTACATTTAAAAATATATATAAGTCGAGGTTTTCCAGAAAAATGAAACTTGTTTGCAGTACATGAATTTACATTTGCTACACATAAACAATAAATGCTCTTGCTTTTCAACTTGACTTTCCTGCACATAATAAAACAAATTTAATACACCTACCAGGTACATGTATGTCAGTCTCATGTAAGCATGTATATCTTGTTTTATTCTTATATCATCAGAAGAGCTATAAATACCACAGCATATATTCTCCAACAAGCCCTATAACAGGTCATAATGATCAAATCAAATTTGGAGGGAGAAAAAAAGTTAATTTTAAATAAAATTGTTTATGAGTACCATCACAAGAAAACTGCTCAGAAATTTAATTTTATTTAAGGAATAAAGAATCGTTTTTTGAGTATTATGAGGTGATAATTTTGGTCGGGGCGTGGTCAAATCCAATAAAGCCCAAAGGGCTTTATGATAGATTTGACCATGCTCCGATCGAAATTATCACCTCATAATATTCAAAGAATGATTCCTTATTACTTATATTTATATTGTTTCCAATTTGTACACGTTAAAGCAATATTTTAAAACCACTATTTTTTCATGTAGCACATGCTATGTATTACTACGCGGCGCAGCTAATACACCGTTTTTCGGTTATGCTATAAGACCCGCCCATTTTGTGTTACTCATCTTTTATGAAGTTATTGGGTTATAGGGTTCAAAATTGATTAATTTATAATGCTATCACAGACAAAGACAGTTGAAAATGTAAATATTTATGAATTTTTTCTTCATTATAACTGCTTTGCTAGATTTTCAAAATGGCTTTTCGATGTAAAATCATGGTATGCTTACATTAAAAGGTTTCAAATTGAATATATTGCTTAAAACTTAACAATATTATATTTTTCAGGGATCAGAAAAAAAAAAAAGATGTTCCAAAGTGGTTAAAACAGGAGGAGGCAAATGGTAAGTTACAAGGTAGCAAACAGTGATGATTTAAGTTAAAACTTTGTCTTACACATGAGCTCTTCCTCAAGACTTAAATACATGTAACATTTTATTAATTTATATAAAGCAGGTCCTTTTGAGAAGCCACTGAGTCGTGGAGGAAGTGGCCAGGATGTAGCAACACCCCTACCCCTCAAAGATCACCTGACGCAGCAAAAAGATGTGGACATGCTGATTGATGAAGAACTAGCGCTGTGGCCAGAGAGTGGGTGGGTAGTCAGATGACCTAATCATGTAAACTCTGACAAAGTGTGTCAGAATTGTTCAGTTTGGATCTACTGGTATCAAGATATTTGGTGTTGAATGATTAATAAAAAAGAGTTTTTATAAATACTTTCACAGGAAGCCCGATCTTAAGACGGTATTTGACACAGATAAGAAACCTCCAGTAGCATCTAGGGAAGGCAAAGAAAGTGATAGTGCCACACCAATGAAGAAAATTCAACAAAACCGAGCCAAGTGGAGAGACTCTCAGAAAAAGAACTTGGAGGAATCCTGGGGCTCACTAAATATGTTTGACAGGCATCAGAAAGGCAGAATCTCCATGGACTTAGATGGTAAATGATAAGCTGGTACCCGATTCAGTTGAACAGGATATTACTCAAAATCTGTTGTTTCAAATTTGTGTCAATCGAAAAAAGAAAAATGTTAGCTACTCTATCTTGTGTTTGCAAACCAATTATGTTTATCTCATAATGTTATTATAGATGATGCTTTAGACGAATATCTACAAATGCCATCTAAGAAAGCCACACCCAATCAGCCGTCAATCAAAGAGGAGGCAGAGGAGGTGGAACCAATTACAACCTCGCCAGTAGGAGAGTAAGATCTATTTATAGATACAGGATGTTATGTGGCTGTTCTGTTCAGCTCCTGTAATTCATAAATTAGCAAGTTTTACCCACATTTGGCATAAACATAGACATTAAAGAATTATAAATATTTATATTTTTTTGAAGACTTGGTTTGAAAATCCATTTCCTTTGTGTTCAAAATAAAATTGATCAACTTTATTTGGAGTGGGCAGGTGAATTTGTTGTCTCTGCGACTTGTTGTTTTGAAATATCAATAGTTTTTTAAGTGATATACATTTACAGTACATGGATAAATGAAATGAAATATTTGAAATTATAATGATAATGATGGAATGTTTCCTTGCTCCATTTAGAAATACTAGATTCACTGTGACGTGATAAACACCTGATTAACATTGCGTAACACTATAAAACACTACATAACACTACATATGCTACATGTTATTGTAGTTTGGATGACAACTTTGTGATACCAGAGCTGCCCTATGGGAAGGAGTTGGTGATAAACATTAAGACTACCTGGGGAGACAAGCATTATGTGGGGCTGACCGGTATAGAGGTCTTCTCCAGCATGGGCGAGTCAATGACCATCACTAAGGTAGGCTGACTGAGCCCCCAACACTGTCATCAGGTAGGCCCACTCATCTTATTACTATACTCTGTCACTAAGATAGGCCCACCAGTCCTAGTATATACTTTTGTCCCTATGCTAGCCCCACCACCAGTCCTAGTATATACTTTTGTCCCTATGCTAGCCCCACCACCAGTCCTTGTTATGTACTCTATCAGCAGTCTCTGATATTATCACTGAGGCATCAATTTTTCACTTGATGTAAAATTAATAGATTTAAAGGTTTTATTGTTTAAGTAACTACCGAGTGCTCTCACCTCAATTTATATTTCTGTGCTGTTTCTTGTTATTGATTATTTCAACACAGATAAATTCTGAATAGTTAAATAGGAGGTATACTCAGGTGAAAATAATTGATTTTGCTCTTATTAGAAGATGCCATTCATTAATTTGTCACCATCATTACAGATCACAGCCAAACCTCTGGATATCAACATTCTGAATGAGTACGACAAGGACCCCAGGGTGGTAACCAACTTAGTGGACGGGGTCAACCGCACGAGGGACGATGTTCACATGTGGCTGGCTCCCTTTTCTCAAGAGAAGGACCACTTTATATACCTCACATTTGAAAAACCATGCCAGGTTGCTCTCATGAGAATATGGGTATGAAATGTTCACGTTACACTATGTCTCTTATTATTAAGTTACGTGTCACAATAATTACTTGTTCAGAAAAAAAAAAATTTTGATGAGCAGCATCTTGTATTTAAAGTTTGAAAAATATTATTGATTCAATGTTTATATATTATTGATTCAATGTTTACATATGATAGATTGATTTCATTGATCTATTTTATCATTTCAGAACTACAATAAATCTCGTATTCACTCATACCGTGGTGCTAAAGATGTGATAATTCAGCTCGACAGTAATGTGATATTTAAAGGCGAGATAGCTCGAGCCTGTGGTGGGATAGAGGGGGGGACCGAGGCATTTGGTGATGTAAGTATGCATGTAATGGAATTGATTCCAACAATTCTAGTGTCAGAAAATATGTTTGTCCATAAAATGTATCAATGTACTCTAAAAGACATACTCAAGAAATAATATTATCGAAACAAAATTATATTATCTATGCACTGTATATAAAATATTCAAGAAATGATAATATACTGGTAATATCTATGCAACAATGTTACATAGATATGTACAAGTCACATTCAGAAAATAATATTATCTATGCAATATACAATGAATACTCAGTGAATGATATTAAGGTGCTAATGTACATGCGTTGTCTCTTTATGGTAGACAATCCTGTTCACAACAGATGAAAATATTCTGGAAGCTGTGTCTAAGAATGATGACGCTTATGAAGGAGACATGTTAGATGACTCAGAACCTGACGATGTTCCATTTGAGCGACCAAGCACAGCTGATGGAGGAAGTGATGAGGTACAGAGCATTCTGGGAAATTAAGATATAAATTGTTAACTCAGGAGTACATTGTACCATGTTTTGGAACTTCTAGTTGCATGTTTTGAATACTATTGAGATTTTTAGAATATGTTAATTGTATCTTTTAAGAAGCTCATAATATTTTACCACTATAAATACTGCTTGTAGGTAGAACCATCTAGTATGAAAAAGGTAGACCTACATGTAAATCTATAGTTGGCTTTGTTGTCTTAATTAGTTCACTGCAGCACTCATCTCTTGCTATCAGCAGGGAAGAATGGAATAAATCCTCCCAGTACAGATATCTACTCAGTCTCTTCTATCTTATTCTCTACCACATGAAGAACAAGGAAATGTTGTTTATATCTTTTTCTGTTTTCTTCCACTTAAAAAAAAAGAAATGATATGTTGTCAATATTATTTTCTGTATTATGTTGTTAATTTCAAGTTTTTTTCTTAATGCCTCAGCATTTGGATTATTAACTGATTTTGTTAATTTGATTTACTACAGCTTTGCAAATCATACAACAGACATATACAACCACAAGCCACTGCCTTTATTGGTGCCCACTTTTAAAAAATCACTTTTAGTTGTTATAGACAGAGATATACTCCTAATGGTAGAATTAAACAAAAATGCACGGGAAATATAATACATGAGCTTTATGTGATGAGATTGATTGTAAGTTTGTATTAACAGGATCGGCCATTTACTCGAGCCCAGGGAAATCTTAAGAAACAGGGTGAGACCTCCCCTGTCCCTCCCCGCCCTGCCACCAGCATGGTCACAGAGGGAGATGTCATTGTGTTCAAAGGAAAAAGTAAGATCATATTTAGATGTACAGTTCCTATAGCATGGTCACAGAGGGAGATATTATTGTGTTCAAAGGGAAAAGATCATATTTAGATGTACAGTTCTTTTAGCATGGTCACAGAGGGAGATATTATTGTGTTCAAAGGGAAAAGTAAGATTATGTTAAATTTTAAAATGCTTATACTATGGTCACAGAGGAGACGTCATTGTAATCAATGAAATCATTTAAAAAATGTGAGGGACAAATATATAGCTTTGCAAACTTGATTATTGTGATAGTTAAAAGTTAAAAGATAATCTGACAGGTTATAGAGCATGAAAATGAGAGTGAACCAGCAGACTTTCTACCTCTCTTTGACTAATCTTAAGGGAATTTGCCATCTTTAATTATGAAAGAATCCTATTGATCTTATACATTTCTTACAAAGTTCATGTATAAATAGAGTGATTTAGAATTCTTACATTGAGTGTTATACTGTAATTAAAAAGCGGTTGACTTGTAGGTCTCCAGTTAAACTTCACAGACACCTGGGGTGACCTGCACTACCTGGGACTGACAGGGCTGGAGGTCTTGGGGAAGGATGGTGAGGCCTTACCAGTCAGTCTGGACATGATGCAGGCCAGCCCCTCAGATCTACACCACCTCCCCGGGCACGAGTCTGACGACCGAACCCTGGACAAGTTAGTCTCACTCAGAGTTTTTTTTAATTTTTTTCCTCTGGAACTCTGCAAAATAAGTTTCTGTCACTGAAGAAATTTTTTTTTTTTTATAAGGACTTTTAGAATACTTGCCACTCATATTTGAAATCAAATCAATCTAATTGAAATTATGTCTTGTAAAGTTGCTCCTCTTCAAAATGCTTTACAATATCTAACTTTTCATTATTTCTTTTCATCTTCCATGAAAAAGTTATTTTTAAGTCTATACATGTATCAGTTTTGTCAATATGTAACTTTATTAATTTGATTGTTCAGGGTGATCAATGGTAACAATGTGACGTGTTCTGATGAGAACATGTGGCTCATTCCGTTTAACGAGGGTCAGAACCATGAGTTAACTATCACCTTCAGCCAGGAGCTGATGATGGCGGGTCTGAGGGTGTGGAACTACAACAAGAGTCCCGAGGATACCTACAGAGGGGTAGGTACATCGTAGGAATCCTGCCTCTATAGTCAGGGATACAAAGATATGTACCGGTACTGAGAGATCGCAAGAAAAGATTCATTTGTGTTGTTTTATGATGGTTCTACTAGACTAAGTACTAAGTAATTATCTTATTTTAGGGCCTTTGGCACTGCTTCCTATTCGCTGGTTCAAATAAACATTATAAAAATACATGTATATGCATAATTAATACTTGTTAGAAGCTCAGCATCAAATGATTTAATAAATGATTACTGGTATGCTATTCAGTGATCTGTTGATGAGGGAGATCGTGCTTGATTTGATTTTAAGTGCATATTCATTTACCAGTAAAATTAAAATTCTGAATGTACATCTAGTCACCATTTTCAAAAATGGTAAACAAGTAGATGTGTTTTATAGTAGTTTGCAAAATTAAAGCTGAATTTAGTTGCTTCTCTTGGACCAATTTTTAGCTCACCGAGACGAAGTCGGGGGGAGCTTATGCTATACCGTCGGCGTCGGCGTCCGGACCTGGTTAAAGTTTTTGTTGCAGGTCCTGTATCTAAGTTATTACTTGTCCTATCTTCAACAAACTTGCTTGGATGATGCATCTTGACCTACTCATGGACTTGAAAGACTTGAATGCTGAATCAGGGCCATGAGTTTCAGATGCTGGAGGAGGTTAAGGTTTTTGGAGCAGGTTAAAGTTTTTGGTGCAGGTGCCCTTTGATAGCAATTTCTAGGTTACTACTGGTCCTAACTTTACCAAACTTGCATGGATGGTGCATCTTATGATACTGATGCACCAGACATGCTTTAATGCTGAATCTCAGCCATAGGTTTCAGATGCTGGATGAGGTTAAGGTTTTTAGAGCTGGTTAAAGTTTTTGGAGCAGGTGCCCTTTGATGATTATATCTTAGTTATTACTGGTCCTAACTTCACTAAACTTGCATAGATGGTGCGTCTTATGATACTGATGCACCTGGCAGGCTTGAATGCTGAATCTGAGCCATAGGTTTCGGATGCTGAAGGAGGTTAAGGTTTTTAGAGCTGATTAAAGTTTTTGGAGCAGGTGCCCTTTGATGATTATATCTTAGTTATTACTGGTCCTAACTTCACCAAACTTGCATAGATGGTGTGTCTTATGATACTGATGCCTCTGACAGGCATGAATGCTGAATCTGAGCCATAGGTTTCAGATGCTGAAGGAGGTTAAGGTTTTTGGAACAGGTCACATGTTTAATAAATATTAGTACTATTTCAAACTTGCATAGTTAATTGAACTATAATATAAATGAATCGCAGAGGTAGCTTCAGATGCAGAGCCTGATCTGCATTATCATGGATGCTAAAAAATATATATTAGTTATTACTGGTCCTAACTTTACTAAACTTGCATGGATGGTGCGTCTTATGATACTGATGCACCTGACAGGCATAAATGCTGAATTTGACCCATATGTTTCAGATGCTGGAGGGAGGTTAAGGTTTTAAGAGCTGGTGTTTTTGGAGCAGGTGCTCTCTTATGATTATATCTTAGTTATTACTGGTCCTAACTTCACCAAACTTGCATGGATGATGCATCTTATGATACTGATGCACCTGGAAGGCTTGAATGCTGAATCTGAGCCATAGGTTTCGGATGCTGGATGAGATTTGTTGATAATAGCTTGCATAGGTTTCGGATGCTGGATTAGGCTAAGTTTTTTGGAACAGGTCACATATTTTATAGATAATAGCTTGCATAGTTGATTTAACTATAATATTAATGAACCGCAGAGGTAGTTTCAGATGCAGATCTCCATTATCAAGGATGCTAAAAAAATTCTCCTATCTCAAACCTGCTTGATAGATGTGTTCGTTGTTAAATGATATAATATGATTCCTATGATATAGTATTGTATGATATGATACACTATTGTTTTATATGATACAATATTATATCATATATTATATTGTAAAAAGTTATATGATACGATATGATATTGTATCAATTTTTTGTACATTATGATATGATATTGTATCATGATATTGTTATGTATAGTATTGTTTATTATGATACAATATTGTATAATATGGTATTGTATAATATTTTATCACATGCTATTGTTTCATATGATATTGCAACATATTATTTTGTATCATATGATATGATATTGTATAATATATATCGTATCATATGATACGATATTGTATAATATGATATTGGTTTATATAATATATTATTATACCACATGAAAATGTATTATATGATATTGTATAATGTGATATTGTATCAATTGATATGATACAATGTTGTATATAATTTTATTGTATCATATAATACAATATCATACTATAATATTATACAATATAATATCATATGTTACAATATTGTGATGTATTATGTGATATGATATTGTATCATATATTATTATATTGTATCATATAATATCAATATCATAATATATTATGATATTGTATTATGTGATCAAATACAATAATGTATAACAAGATACAATGTCATATCATATGTTACAATATCATATTTCATCATTATTTTTTACAGTATTTTATTGTAATATATGATATATATTGTAGGTATCATAGGATGCAAGATTGTATTTTATATTATTGTATTGATTAACATTGTATCATATAATACCGTATGAAATGAACATATGATTATTATACAATTTTTTAACATATGATATTGTTATACGATTTTGTGTCAAAACAGTATCCATGTATATCCAAGATCATTATTAACTATGATTTTCAAATAATATGATAAAGGTGGTCTCATAAAGGTGATTCCTCATAAAGGTGATGCCTCGTCTTGGTGAGCTTTGTAATCTGTGATTACCTATGTTTGAAATTGAAATGAGTTTTAAGATAGACAATTATATGCTCTGTTTCAGGCTAAGACTGTGCATGTTCAGATTGATGGAAAACAGGTGTCTCCCCTCGAGGGCTACCTCATCAGGAAGGGGCCTGGCAACTGCTACTTCGACTTTGCTCAGGAAATAGTGTTTGCTGGTCAACAGAAGCCCCCTATCCCCCCAACTAGTGAAACCAAAATGGAGTCCTCTGTCAGGTCAGTGATATGTGTCCTTGCTGTAGTACTACTTGTATTCAAACTTCATTGATATCTAACCACCTACTTAACCTAATGCATACATGAACAGTGTACATGTCAGTATACATACATTAACTACAACTATTAATGTTCAGGTTGGTTTTGAATGGTGAAAATGATTGTGTTTCTCTGATATGACTAAAGAAAATGAATAAGCATCCTAATATTTTTTGGTTTTCTGTAGGAGTTCGGTGACAGATGATGGAGAATATGAGTCTGTGCAGATGCCTTGTGGATGTATCCTTTCACTAGTATACCTGTACATAATTACCAGTTGTTGGCCCACATTCTGTTAGATCAACATGTATTTCAAAAGTATAAATATTGAAATACTGAAATGATGAATAAATCCTTCTTATTTGTTTACTCATTTCCATATAAATATATAACATATACAAATGTATACATGAACAGCATGTAAATAGGCCTTGGTTTTTCAAAAATTTGTTTGACCTTGACTTCCCCCAGTCATCTACCAGTTGCATCTGATTTCCACCTGGGGAGACCCCTACTATGTTGGTCTGAATGGACTCGAGATCTACGACGCCAGTCACAACAAGATTGAGTTGACTGAAACAAGTAAGACACCCTCAATGTCTACTGTTTAATGATTGTTTTATAATTACGGTAGTTCCCAGACTCAGATAATGTGTGTCAGTATAATGTACAGTATTAAGAGGAGAAACATGTTTTAAAATTCATGGAGCATTTTTCTTTTATAAATGTTCAACATGCAGCTATGGGATATTTGTCTGTTCATGTTAAACAAATGTATTACCTTGTAAATTAGATATAGCAGCCTATCCGGACAGTGTGAATGTGTTGGCCAACATACAGAACGATGTGAGAACCCCTGACAAACTTATAGACGGAGTTAACAGTACCAATGATGGCAGACACATGTGGCTGGCACCCATCTTGCCCACCACTGTAAGTAGAATCACATGGTAATATTCTAATGAGTGCACATTACTTATAGTCTCTCTAGATACATGTAGGTAATGTTTAGGAAGTGTATGTGTGAATGGTAGTCAATTTTCTTGTTCATGTACCATGTGCCTAAATAAGTCATTATTATAAGTTTTCTTAATAATACTTTAAAGATTTGAACAGCATTGTGATAAAATACAATATTGACATTTTTCTAAACAAAAAAAATGTTTCAGTTGAACCGAGTTTATGTGATATTTGACCAACCTACAGCCGTCTCCATGATCAAGATTTGGAACTACAGCAAGACAGCAAATAGGGGAGCTAAAGACATTGCAGTAAGTCTGTTGCTGGCACAGTCTAAAGTGTCTTTATCAATATTTACAATGCCAGAATCTAAAGCAAGGAATCCTTTGAAAATTATCAAATGTCCAATTTTCAAACATAAGTTTTTTTCTTCAGAAAAAATTAGTTATTTAGGCAAGGAATTCAAGTACTTCATGATGATTTGAAAATTTTAATTTAATTGTTAACATTTTTGTACAGAAAAAAATTAGTGTTATTTTTTCCTGATTTTCAGTTACTGGTAGATGACCTGCTGGTGTACAATGGGATGTTACAACCAGTGAGGGCGGGATCAAAGGGAATCGTGCCCAACTGTGACACCCTTCAGAACTACCACACCATCCTCTTCACCGACAACAAAGACATCATCAGAAAGGAGAAACACTCCATCATCAGGTCTGTCTCCTTATCTGCCTTAATGTTTATGTGTCAACATAGAGGAGAAATACTACAGCAATAAAAATAGACCTATCAAATCTATGATAACTTTGCCCCAAAAATCAAAAGACGTATATCTTCAACCTCTAGTCCATTTTTTAAATATCAAATTCAGTATGTTTAATTGAGAGAGGGTATACATGTAGTTTAAGCATTGTTATCTCTATCAAATACACAAGTTCAAGTTATGAATGCCAATACAATTTACATGTACTTTACATGACAGACCAATCTGGGGGGAAAACCTTGCACTTATTGATAAGATAATTTCAAGGCATTTTAAAGGACAATTTTTAAGCTTTCTATATGTAAATAGTGCATTACTACATACATGTATATTATTAAGCAGTTTCTATACTTCAGTTTTAATTGTCAGTGTTATATTGTTTATGTAACAGTAACCAGGCAGGAGAGCAGGACATACAGCTGACCAATGATAAGATAGTGGTGGGCCAGTATAGTGACCCCAAGAAGGCCCAGCAGGGCAAACCAGTCAACCAAGGTAGGAAACAATCAGACCACCAGTGTGCCACAGGAAATGGGTTTTGATGAGCATAAAAACAATCAATCATGATTATTGATTTAACACATTCTCTTGTTTATTTTACTGTATCTTATTTTGGAGCAAAGACATGCATTGATTATTCGTATTTGATGTTACATAGAGCTGAGACCAAAGACCAGTGTAGTGGCCCACAAGTACAGAAGATAGGGGGGATTAAAGAAGAGGATAGACAAGACAATAGGAGGAATGGGTAGAGCTGTCAACATCATACCAATAATAGCAGATGAAATGGGCAGAACTCTCAGCAACAGATGGAATAGGCAGATTGTCAACAACAACAATTGGAATAGGCAGATTGTCAACAACAACAATTGGAATAGGCAGAACTCTCAGCAACAGATGGAATAGGCAGATTGTCAACAACAACAATTGGAATATGCAGATTTGTATACTACATTTACCTTTGATGGAAAGAACCATGTTGTCAACAAGCAACAGAAGGAATAGTTGTTAACAACAAAATATAGAACATGCATCGTTAAATGGAAAAAAAAAGTTTTATTGCATAGAGCAGTGGGGGGGGTGGGAGAATGAATAACAGGCAATAGGAATACTGGGAGACATGCAGAGCTCCAGATGACTTTAATATTTCATAAATACAACCACTAGCCAGTCATTGAAAGAAAAAACACAGAAAATACTCTAAAAATACATATATATTATGAAATTGTTGGGGTTTTTTTTTACTTCATAGAAACCAATCCATTTTATCTGTATGAATCTTCTTTTTTTTTTTTTTCAAAAGACATGGTTTATTTTCATGCATGTAAGTGCAAGGTCAGTGGAGTTTACAAATTGTAGATTTAATGGAATACTGTGCCCTTTAATCTACTGATACACAGAAACAAAAGTTACAGATATTTAGCATAAAAAGAATTTTCTCATATTGCTCACATTCCATTAATTCATGCACAAGCAGCAGAGTACACAATGAGAGCTGATAGTGCAGTGTACATCATGAATTGTACACAATTAGCTGATAGTGCTTAATGGATTATAGATACATGTAAATACCAGGTGCAGACACATGATGATTTAAATGGGTTTATGTATACAATTTTTTGAAAATATAGCATCCAATGTTTGGCACAACAATCATGTTCCAGTGGTTCTTCTTTTACATTGTCAATGGTGCTGATACATGAATAGGGAATTATGGTTGTTTATTGCAAGTTATGAAAGAAAACAATGTTTACCGATATGTGCTATAATCTCTTAAATGTTAGTTAGACTTAATAAATTAAGCAAAACATTTATTATTAAAATGGTTTGCATATAGAATTGTTGAATAGTACATGTATAGTGAAAATAATGTCGTTATAGGAAGAACAGCATGTGTATTGATATTTTTAGATGAGAAAAAGTGATTTATAGATACTGTGTACTGTGTGTTTCCTCTGCCAGTCTTTTTTTTTTTTTTAATTTTTAATATCTTTCTTTTCTGGCATTGGTACCTGTCTGTAGACTTGTAAAGTCAATAAACAATTTGTTCAAGTGTGAAGAAGGTCTGAAAGCTTTAACTTATTTGTGTGTGGATGTACCGAGTGTAAGTGAATCTTCCGTCCATAGTAATGTATTGATTCTATGCTCAGGCTGTTATTTTCAGCGTAGTTGCTGAATGTGATACTTTTGTTATACGGTTGTATATACATATCTGCGAGTTTTACGACTCAACCAAATGTGATCTTCACAATAAATATACTTTCAAGGTATGTCTTTTGTTGCATGCAGTGAATGATACATTCACTCTTACCTCAATTGATGCTGTTTGAGATGAGCATTAATGATGTGTTTATAGGATGAAGGTTAAGCACCTGGTAAATGTTCAATTTGGATGTGAAAGTGATTGCACAATTATTCATAAAATTAGTGGACCTACTGTCAGTCATTACATATTGCACAAAAATAACGATATCTTTGAGGTGGGGACCATCTCAAAAGACCCCACTTTAATAATGGAAATGCTTTTACCCTAATCTACATGTATGACCTTAAAAATGTTTTAGTTCATGCCAATGGCATAGAACTATAAATTCAAGCTCATTTCAAACCCTTTACCTAAAAAAAACATTCTTTTGGTTTAATCTGAGCAAGATTATGCTAACAGAAAAGTTTATTCTGAGCAAGAGGTATAGATTAAATACTGAATATCTTTGCTAAAATAATTATATTTCATAGGAAATTGAATGAGCTTTTGCCCCACTGTCGCCAACATTTTCAAATCACTCAACTTGGTTATCAACTCAAATCCTTTATAGAAAAAGTGCATTAAGAGGTCAATATATGGACTTGAAGCCAGGTATTGACTTGAGGAATGTTTGTAAAGGTTGGACATGTTCATCTGAGCAAAATGTAACCCACTTTTGGTTCACCATCAATCCTCATCTCTCTTGGCTAAATATAAAATTTCACTTCCATAAGATGTTCATTCACTATCATGATTTAAAAAGTGAAAAAGATTCAGTATTCAGAATTCTTTATTGGTAAAGTTTGAAATTCTTGCTTCACATCTTTAATACATCTCGGAACAAACTAGTCAATTAAAAAATCCTGAGATGGTAAGTTATTAACTAAAATGTCATATAATTGATCACAATTAAATCTTGGCCGGGAATGCTCCTGCTTCACGTTGTTCATCCCATCGCTCCGTCTGTAAAAATAGAGAATGTTGTCATAAAGTGAGGCAGTGTAAATTTACTTGAAAACTGTGAGCCTTAAATTATGTGCTTGTTCTAAAGAGAGAATAAACTTAAATATTCTGCAAGACACCTCCTTTTCCCCATACTTATGGACCAGCTGTGAAAAGGACCACTAGTATTGAGTTATAGTGAACTACACAGAAGCTTTTAATAGGCCTTTATAACTTAAAAGTGTTTTGAAATTTCTTTGGCCTAGCTATGACAAAGATATCTATAATAATAAGTGATGCCATAAGGTCAGCATATCCAAGACAGTTCCAATTTTCTGATCTGGATTTTGAGAAATTGCCACGGAGAAACTTTGACATACAAGTCTTAACATTCTAATCAAAGTGTGTCAAATCCTTCCAGAATTTAAGATAAGTCTTTAAAAAATTTCCTGGTAGAAATGTTGGTATAGGTTATAAGCTATCATCTGTGGGGTTTTTTTTCTGATACACCATATCTAAATTCATTAATCACCATTTCTTTGTATTTCAAAATGTTCAATGCCAATGTTCTCCAGGAAATTTTTGGTTAGTTTTGACATTATGTCATCACTATATGTACTGGTAGACATTGTCAACAGCCAAAGAAATTTTAACAATCTTAATTTAAAACACTTTATAGTTTCATCGATATTAGATATAATATGGACCTTAATTAACTTATTTGTCTATTCCTATGATAACAAACAATGATTTGCTCGTCTGCATTACCTATACTTCTCTAGCTCTCTCTCTTTCTCCCTCTCTCTCGTCACAAGCAGTAATGTCTCATATCTGCCTACTTTGATCTGATTTCACAAAAGTCAGTCAAAACTTTAAAAGCTTCTATGTAGTTAACTATATATAAGGTCCATTGGGCCACATTGAGGTGATGAGGTCACCTCAGAGTGACATCTAGCAGTTTCCCAAATCCTACCATCAACATGTTCCCCAAAAGCCAAGGGGTTTTTCCATAACTGTACAAGTAATTTTTACATGTATGTAAAATTGAACACCTCCTCATTACCCTCTCTGAATATCAAGTTTTAATATGAATAAATTTGAACATCCTAATTAAAGCTTCCTTTTATACCACATTCAAAACTATCTGCATCAAAAGACAAGTATAAAAAGAATTGACTATTCCATCTATGTAGCATGCTGATTGACAATGATAAATTACAGATTTTTGATCACTTTTCATGGATATTTAAAGAAGGATTCAGAGATAAATGACGAACAATTAAATGCTTTGTTTGGTGTTTCATATGGCTATGAAGGTAACCAGCAATGACTACAGAATAAACATCTGCAATGACTGCTGCCTTAATACCTGCATGAAACACCAAACAAGGTATTTTATTGTTAAATAAACTTAGCTGGTAAGCAACAAAGACATGATGAACAAGTTATGCATGTGAACATACTGTAACAAATAAAAATTCATTTCAACAATTACCACATAACCATATATCAGTGCATGCAATGTACATGATGTATGCTACTGAGAGTTGAAAACATCAACAAATACTGTAAACCAACTTCTATTTGCGCGCCAGAATATTTTTCAAGTCTGCATCAGGAGCCTCGTCGCCTCAAATATTATTAACCACAAACCATTACTAAAATGTCTCTGGTATTCTTTATCCAGATAATGTTTTTTTGATTGTGAAAATAGGTCACCACAAACCAGTTTATCTCTGGTAAATGGCAAAATAAAGTTGACGTGACTGAAACTTGGTTTACAGTAGTTTAATACTTACCCAAAAGCCTGGGCAAAGTCCTTGATACTGTTTTTTAAACCAGTTGCATGGTTCATAATCTTCCCCCTTCTTCTTTATACATCTAAAATAATCTACATAGTTCTGCCAGCATGCCCTGAAACACAAACAAATTTACATTGGCCTGATCAGTTAAAGAGTGTATTAGGCAACTGTCTCAAACTTAAAATCATTAGAAAGGCAGTTTATTTGATGTACCGCTAATTTTATACATTATAAGAACAAAAATAAAGTCCCATCTCGGAGGTTAAAGTTTAGGGTGTTTTAAAATTTAGAAAATGGGACCAAAAATATACTTAATCTAGCTTTTTTTTATGTCAAACATCCCTCTAGAGATAATCATTAAAATATTTCATGTAATTCAGCAGCAGCACACAAAACTCTTCAAAAACAGCAATTTTCAATTTTACAAAAATATGGAGAATTACTTCATCTGAAGCTGAATAGTAACAAGATTTGTTTAAGCCAAGAATTCTGAGAAATAGTTGTTACATACTTGTCCTGGTTGCACATTTGAAATCGAGCATCAAATTTGGCTGTAGATAATAACTCTTCAGCTTTGGGATCATTTTTGTGCGTGTGCTCAGGATATTTGCCAGAAAATCTGCAACAAATAAAAAGGATCACCAAATAGAAAATGCATTCTAGTTATGCTTATACACAGTCACTACATGTAAAACTAGTTTAACATGTGCTTTAGTTCAGTAAAATGGAAAACAAGAGGCCCAGGGGCCACATTGCTCACCTGAGCAACAACAGCCTTAACTCTGATCAAATTAGCATTACAGTATCAAAATCAAAATATCTTGACAACTAAGTACAGTAGATCTTGCTCAAAAAATTTAAAACATCTGCCGATTTTTCTCCACATATTTTTATGGTAAATACATAGCCCCTTTTGTTGTTGTACCTGTAAGAAGATTTTTCTCTATTCCTATATAACCCCCCCCCCCCACTTTGTGGCCCCACTTTTCTCTAGGGAATCGTGGTTTGATCAAACTTTAATCTGCACAACCCGTGCTTTCACACCAGTTACTACTTTTTGGACTGAAAACTTTCCCAGATTATTTTTAAAGATTTTCTCTATATATTCCTATGTAAAAATTCATCCCCCCATTGTGGCCCCGCCCTACCCCCAGGAACCATGATGTAAACAAACTTGAATCTACACTATCTGAGGATGCCTCCACAAAAGTTTGAGCTTTTCTGGCCTAATAGAATTTAAGAGATTTTTCTCTATATATTCCTATGTAAAAATTCATCCCCCCATTGTGGCCCCACCCAACCCCCGGGGACCATGATTTAAACAAACTTTAATCTACACTATCTGAGGATGCTTCCACTAAAATTTGAGCTTTTCTGGCCTAATAGTTTTTGAGAAGAAGATTTTTAAAGATTTTCTCTATATATTCCTTTGTAAAAATTCATCCCCCATTGTGGCCCCACCCTAACCCCTGGGGACCATTATTTAAACAAACTTGAATCTACACTATCTGAGGATGCTTCCGCTCAAATTGGAGCTTTTCTGGTCTAATAGTTTTTAAGTAGAAGATTTTTAAAGATTTTCTCTATATATTCCTATGTAAAAATTCATCCCCCATTGTGGCCCCACCCTAACCCCCGGGGACCATTATTTAAACAAACTTGAATCTACACTATCTGAGGATGCTTCCGCTCAAATTGGAGCTTTTCCGGCCTAATAGTTTTTGAGAAGAAGATTTTTAAAGATTTTCTCTATATATTCCTATGTAAAAATTCATCCCCCATGGTGGCCCCACCCTACCCCCGGGGACCATGATTTAAACAAACTTGAATCTACACTATCTGAGGATGCTTCCACTCCAATTTGAGCTTTTCTGGTCTAATAGTTTTTGAGTAGAAGATTTTTAAAGATTTTCTCTATATATTCCTTTGTAAAAATTTATCCCCCCATTGTGGCCCCACCCTACCCCCGGGGACCATTATTTAAACAAACTTGAATCTACACTATCTGAGGATGCTTCCACTCCAATTTGAGCTTTTCTGGTCTAATAGTTTTTTAGTAGAAGATTTTTAAAGATTTTCTCTATATATTCCTTTGTAAAAATTCATCCCCCCATTGTGGCCCCACCCTACCCCCGGGGACCATGATTTGAACAAACTTGAATCTACACTACCTGAGGATGCTTCCATACAAGTTACAGAATTTCTGGCCTAATAGTTTTTGAGAAGAAGATTTTTGAAAAATACCTACAAATTTAAAATAATTCTAAATTATCTCCCCTTTAAAGAGGGATTCATTTGAACAAACTTGAATCCCCTTTACCCAGTGATGCTTTGTGCCAATTTTGGTTGAATCTGCCCAGTGGTTCTGGAGAAGAAGATGAAAATGTAAAAAGTTTACAACGACAACAACGACGACAACGCCAACGACGACAGACAACGGACAAATTTTGATCAGAAAAGCTCACTTGAGCTTTCAGCTCAGGTGAGCTAAAAAAAGTAAAATGAAGAATACACAATGAATATTGTTTCAAATATCTTGAAGTTCTTTTCTGTCTTTTTGGTATTGTTGACTTTCCAATCTTTTATTACATTTGCACAAACAAAACTGTCATTCTAAAAGCTTGCTAAAATCTGTGAATAAAAATTTGACACATTTTAACAAATATGTAATGTTTATAAGGGTCTTGAGTAATTTAAACAAGCATTCCGTGCTATATGATGAAGACTGCCATCAAAATTATATCAACTGGAAGCAATAATATTTCTAAAAACAATATTTCAACAAGAATTAACAGCATATTTAAGTAATCATGTATGAAAATGCAAAGAATGAGAATTTATTTGGTGTACTGGTAAATGATATCATATAAACTTTTGTGGGATGAAACAGGTCCAGCACAATCTCTTATTATACAGCTTGAATTAGCTAAATAGCTTTATTCAGCTATTAATAATAGCTTGATCAAGCTATTTTGTCATCACCTGTTTTTCTTTAAAATAAATCTGCTGCAATTTTCTCAGCATGAATAAAAGTCTTTACTTAATTTACATCAGCCTCCTTCAGAGACTTTGCCCTTAAAGTTTAGGAAGTTTGGGGGTATTAAAAGAAATTGATTCATGACACCACAGTTAATGAAAATATAAAGAAGGCCAGTTCAGGTAACAAGATTATTGGTAATAATTTAGCACAATATGAAGAAATCATACTTGTCCATGCCTCACTGAACACAATGATGTACAATTGGCCAAACAATTGAATTGTATCTTTTGCTCAAAAGCGTTCGAAAGATACAATGGACATTGGTGAAACTGATTTGGTATGCAGTTTGAATTGTCAATAGGAAAAACATAACAAACTTGCAACTTTTGTCTACTTTTTACACAACAAACTGTATATGAATAGCTTTATCAAGCTACCAAGTATATAGCAAAATCAAGCTACCAAGTATATAGCAAAATCAGCTATTTAGCTAAATCAAGAGGTTGTGCAAGTGCCTGTTAAATATATTGTATAGTTTTGGTTAGTGCAAGAAATAAACAGGTATGACAAGTAGATTTCTAATATCACTTGCCATGGGCAAATTCTTTGAATCAATTTGTCAGTCCCTGTAAAATAATATTTCGAGAGAACAAAAACATCTTATTTCTATGCAAAAGCCTTTTCGCATCTATTATCACTATTTTAATTATTTAGAGCATTTTGGACGTAACGGAAACACCTGAGCAACAAGTTACAAATTGCATAATTCGTAGCAGGAACAGGGACGTATATATACTAACAGGATAGGCAACTCTCGCAAGTCTTGCTGAAATCACGCGGTAAGTTTAGTAAGTGATTGCGTAGGTAATTTTTAACTTAATATATCTGATGTTACAAGATATATCATTATAAAACCTTTAAAAAACTTAAAATTATTCTAGGATTGTTATTTGTACTCTATAACTCTGATCTAATAATAATTACGACAGAGTTCCTAAAACCCTGAGACCTGTTTTGGCCCCATTTCTGAAAATATGTAAAAATTGATGTTTATTTTCCAACATATGATTAAACATGTATGAAAAACCTATCCCTTTTAACAAGGAGAAATAATCTAAAAAAAAAAAAAGACATATTTTACTGGGAATGAACAGAGTACATGTATTAAAAACTTGTCATGGCTCACGTGATAGTTTGGGAAGTAAATGTGGCGAATGTAGAAGTTGCCTATCCCTTTAGTATAAACGTCCCTGGCAGAAACAACTCATACCCAGCTCAATATACTCTAGATAGAATGTTCAATCGTTAAAATGACAGATGTCCTACAGACCCAGTTTAACAATAGAATTCGTCCCATATACTGGCTTCGTAGCAACGTAAAAAAAAAAATTGTGCTGTATCTCGCCTAAAGAGGTATAGCTCACTTAATATACGATTTGGCCTAAAATATAGCACTTTAGCAAACATCAGACATTTTTCAATATTATACAATATTTAGTTTAAATATATTCAAAGAAACGCAAATTACATAATTACCATGCCCCAAGAGTCTTAATTATCTTACATGACATCATTAAAATATTCAGGTTTTGTTAGGGATATATATAAAAGTAGTGAGTATACGATAAAGATTGGATATTCGACTATTTGAACCACTCTAAACCAAAGAAATCCGATTAAAATTATCTTCTACAGGTATTGTAGTACACGTTTACATTGAATTAGTTTTGGTTTAACGTGGTCTTCGTTCTGAAAATTAGACAATATTTCAATTAGTGTCTTTTCTAATACAATCATGTATATATCCATACATATTGAAAATGCATCTTATGAAAATGTTAGATGCGTGGCCTAGTGGTAACGCGGAGGTCTTTTTGATTTTGTGGTCGCTGGATCGAATCCACCACGTAGTAAATTTTTTTCACTTAAATTGAAACATGAAAAGAATAGAGAGATTAAGTTACATGTATCTAATCTTCTGGTTTTTTAAAAATTATCTTAATTCAGTCTGAGTATGAGCACACCCAATATAAACAGATCTCTTCATTAACACTTTACATGTACTCTATTTACACTTAGATCCATTGCATTTTGCTTGAACTTATCACGGTTCAGAATATCAACTAATATTATACACAGAGTTTCCCGAATTTATGACAAATCAGTTGTTAAATACACCATTATAAATTCAGTACAGTGTATCTAGGTTTCGAAAATCATATTGCGACAGCTAGGTACCTGAAGCTATTTTTAGTAACAGGTACTTTCCGTCCAAACACAGGTGTAGGCGAAATAATGGGAAAAGGCGCTATACCTCTTTTATGATAAGTCTCAAATACCTACAATGTTGCTCTTTTGCAATCCCATTTTACCACATTAACTGTTTTTGCAATGAAATCACTGCCACTTTTAACATCACATTTAAAAAATTCGCTGTTTATGGTCACCATGTTAATGATAAAATCCAAGATATTCTGAGTGCGATTTCTGACAAAATGGCAGGCAAATTCAAATGTGTATATTAACAAAATGCCTTTGTATGACCCATTAAATGGATATTTGTGGAATTAACTACATGTGCATGTTCAATAAGGTTTGTAATGTATAAAAATATGTTTTTCCCCTGCAGATTATTTTTAACAGACCTAAAATCAATGCGAAGCAGATCTGCTTCGTGGCTGCTACATTGCAAGTATATGGGACGAATTCTTACTGTGACCTGAATGTAGTCTGGTCACGGTAAGATTATTCTTTCTAAAAACTCCCCCAAACACAAGTTTTACTCAAACAATAAACTTATTGTAAAGGCTATCAAACGTCAGATTAAAAACAAAGAAAAAAAAATCAATTATGAAATTGCAAGCTTGATCCCATTTACTCCTTTCCCATTACCTAATGGAAAAATCAAACCATCATACATGTAATAGATAATGAACAGGTTGGGACCAATCGCCCAAACGGGATATAATAGCCCGATCGGGATATAATAGCCCAAATAGGATATAAATTTAAAGTGCAAAAAATATAAAAAATTGATTTTGAAATTTTTAATATAAATCCGCATTAGAATAGAATTAGATAAAATGTAACAAGTTTTGGTAAACAACTTTTTCTGTAACAGTACTATTATGGAGATTGATCCCTCAGTATATCCAAAACTTCTTGGGGATCAATCTTTACCAAAAGTTGTTGCATTTGATACATATTAATGCGGATTTATATAAAAAATTGCAAAATCAAAATTTTTTATTTTTTTGCACTTTAAATTTATACCCCATTTGGGCTATTATATCCCGAACGGGCTATTATATCCCATTTGGGTGATTGGTCCCAACCTGATGAATGGAGCTTAATAATGGAGCATGCCAAGATCTAAAACAACTGACCAACAAATCACTTAATTGCTTGACAGTTGAAAATAGAAACAGTATTATTAACTCCGCTCACAAAACAAGATTACAACCCGAATTGACGAGAAATAAATTCACAGGAAAAGTAATTTTTGTATTTTCGGATAGCAATCTTTAGAACATTGAATTTATTTCCTGTTTTGAATTATCAAACTAAGTTTCCTTTGTTTTATATCTGGGTCTTCGCCATACAAGATTATGGAATCGAACTCCATTTTTACATATTCTTTACTTACTCTTTAATAAACGACATTTTTATATGCGTTTTCGACTTCTGGCAATGGAGGTCGGTTGGCGACTTTGAAAAGTAATTTAAGGTAGGTCGAACCCGATAAGAAAAAAAAATGTCACGTAAACGTATTTCAAGCTCGAATCAAATAAAACATGAACGTCTTCTAATCGTTGTATATATACAAAAGCATACATAAAAATAAAGAAAATAATAATATTTCAAAACCTGTTATCAGTATGACATATTTATCTATTTGTTCTAAATTTTGCCATTTAAAAATAAGCCAAATAAAAAGGGGGGGCTATATACTAAAAATAATCGGATTTTAAAACAAAATTTTGAAAAATCATTAGTCCATCCTTCAGTCGACAAACTCCTTTGTTGAGACCGTCATCTCATTTAAGAGAGGAAACCGAATTCTTTGACAATTTATCTGCAATAGCAACTTACTTTCTCCCTAGGTTCACTCATTTTCTTGTCTAAACTCAATACATGTGTTACATTAAAAGTTTTAAATTTATCAATTTAAACTTTAAACTGTTATAGTTAAGTTTAAATTGATAATTTTTAAACTTTTAATGTAACACATGTACACCACAACGAATTAAAGTATGTTATTTGCGTTCGTTACAATATCGCATTTAATAAAATTACATAAATTACATGACCAATCCAAGTACACCAAGTCACGAAGCACAGGAAACTTTATAGCTGCATGTCTGTAGCTCCCGGTCTGAAAAAAATTCGGATGGACGACCTGGTCGTCTATCCGATTTTTTTCAGACCGGGAGCTACGGACATGCAGCTAACAAATATGCGTGTAAATTGTACAGTATATAGGGCGGGCAGAGAATGGATACTATTAGCTCCTAACAATCTTGTAAAAAACGTCGCATTTGAGCACCAAAATTCTTGTGCATGACGAAACTGCTAAAAGTAAATTATTGAGGATTTCTCTAATGTCGTAAAATCAAAAACTAAGAAATCCATTTATAAAGGGCTTTTCCAGTAAAGCTAAATATATTACTAATGCTAATATATAACAGTTACAATTTATTTTTCTGGGTTTGATAAACAATTTCGCCAAGTAGGATGTCATTCTGATATGTACACTGATATGATAAAGAAAAACGACCTTTATACACGGTCAGTTACATGTGTACGTTGAACAAAATTAAGCACACATGCAAAATATTACATTCACAAGCATTTAAAGAACTTAATTCCGACATTAATTTTCAATATTATCAATAATTTACCTTTTCACGCGCTTTAAAAAAAGTTTAATGTATATCTTATATATTTGTAACTTTATACGTGATGCATTTAACGTAAGAAAATCTATGTACTAATTATATTATGATATTGGATGTATGACTTGCACCACATGTTGTTTTTGTCAATAAATTGAATTGAATTGAATTGTTCATATAGCCGTATAACACAATCTGTCATTTATTACAAATTAATGTCTAAGGTTTACTACAAATCTGTCGAGGTAAAAAAACAGTATTAAATTAAAAAAACGCTAGAATTGGAGAAAAAAAATAAATTGTTAAACGTAGGCGTCTTTGACAATGCAACCCTCTTTCATAAACCTTGATGTAAATTTTACAGGGTAATTCATACAAACTACAAGTTTAGTTAGACGTGAGCGTAACTAAATTAAATTCCATGATATACCCTAATATACACAACAGAAAAGGCATTCGAAGTTGTTAAGCCGATGAGAAGCGCCTCCATTTTTTAAAATAATTTAACAGCGATGTTAAATTATTACATTCGAGGTGATTTTCCGAGCTCTGCAGGAAATGCCAGGGAAGTTGCGAGTATTTTAACCTCCTTAGTTTATGTAAACGATAACAAATTGCAACAATAAATTTTATTTATTGACATTGGCACAGAAGTCTAAGAGAAGGTGAGAAGTTGCAATTGACGACGATTTGTTTAGAGCCTTCATCTCAGGTGAGCTAAAAAGGATTAAAGATTCAAAACACGTATTGAAACCTAGCCGTATGACGTATGACGGTACCATTTAAATTGTAGTATTGTTTTGGGGGTTTTTTTTTTGGTCACCTTAGCGATTTTTGTCATGTGATTATAATATGGACAATTTCATAATTACAGGTAAAAAGTACAATTAAATAGTACAATTAGATAGCACTTATCAAGTTTTGTAGACGTTTGAGCCCTGACAGATGAGGATATCTACTATTCTACTCTTTAAGTGATGACTCAATGTTATTAGTAGCGCGTACAGTCAATATACATGTATATTAAATGACACAACATCTTCTAAATTTACTCAGTTTTATTTTGGGTGTATATTAAATGACACAACATCTTCTAAATTTACTCAGTTTTATTTTGGGTATAATCTTTTTTCAGCCGACAGCTGTTTAAAAGGTATGAATTTAACGTAATCTAAAAAAGGAAATATACAGGGTGTTCTGCAGTTTTGGATCACCATGCATTTTGTTGTCTTTACCGGGGGGAGACAGACCCCATGAAATAAGACGATACCGGTTTGCCCCATTTACAACGTTGACATTATTTTGAGAATCAGAAATGGCGGGTCCACCTTTACTCTCTGCTTTCTTATTGTTGACATCCATAGGATTCGTCACTAATGATCCGATTGGAAAATTTGAATACAATTACTCTGCTAATCGAGAGAAGCTTCATCGACAGGAGAGAGCTTTCGCGGGGTACCCGACTGATTACACTGAGGTAAGTCAGAGTATCGGCACACTGACCGGAGGTAGATTAGAATATCAGACTTACATGTACTGTTGTGTGATAGTTCAGATTACCAGACGACCTATCGTGAGGTAGGCCACGGTACCAGCTAGACCGCGGCTAAATAGTGTTAGGTCGGTCAGGGTACCAGCTACAATAAATATTGTGAGGTCAAACATGGTACCATACTAACTATAGTTAGGAAGGTCAGGGTACCAGACTGGTTATATTGAGATAGGTCAAGGTACCAGACTAGTTATAGTGAGGTAGGACAGAGAACCAGACTAGTTATATTGAGGTAGGTCAGGGTACCAGACTAGTTATTGTGAGGTAGGTCAAGGTACCAGACTAGTTATAGTGAGTTTGGTCAGAGAACCAGACTGGTTTTATTGAGGTAGGTCAAGGTACCAGACTAGTTATTGCGAGGTAGGTCAAGGTACCAGACTAGTTATTGTGAGGTAGTTCAGGGTACCAGACTAGTTATAGTGAGTTTGGTCAGAGAACCAGACTAGTTATAGTGAGGTAGGTCAAGGTACCAGACTAGTTATTGTGAGGTAGGTCAAGGTACCAGACTAGTTATAGTGAGGTAGGTCCGAGAACCAGACTGGTTATATTGAGGTAGGTCAAGGTACCAGACTAGTTATTGTGAGGTAGGTCAAGGTACCAGACTAGTTATAGTGAGGTAGGGCAGAGAACCATACTAGTTATATTGAGGTAGGTCAGGGTACCAGACTAGTTATTGTGAGGTAGGTAAAGGTACCAGACTAGTTATAGTGAGGTAGGTCAGAGAACCAGACTGGTTATATTGAGGTAGGTCAAGGTACCAGACTAGTTATTGTGAGGTAGGTCCAGGTACCAGACTAGTTATAGTGAATTTGGTCAGAGTACCAGACTAGTTATATTGAGGTAGGTCAAGGTACCAGACTAGTTATAGTGAGGTAGGTCAATGTACCAGACTAGTTTTTGTGAGGTAGGTCAGGGTACCAGACTAGTTATTGTGAGGTAGTTCAGGGTACCAGACAAACTATAGTAAGATAGGTCATGATATTAGACTTTTATTATTAAAGTGGAATAGTTTAGGGCACCAAACAATCTAAAGTACTATTATCATTGGATTTTAATGTCGGTTACCATTGGATGGTTTGAATATACCGTAAACACCGTATTTATTGAGGTCCACTTAACAGAAATTGTATAATGATTCAAAACTTTTCAAGTAGCTAACGAAGCAGACAGGAACTTTATAACGTCATGTAGATGTTTCCATTTACCGAAAATAACATTTCAAAACGTTCAAATATATCTCTCGGAACATGGAAAAGACAATAAATATTTGGTCAATGCAAAAGAGTCTGGCAACCTTACTATGTATTAAGGACAAAGCCAAATACGCCACATTTGAATTCGTATTTTATTTGGAAAACTACATCTTCGACACCAATGTCAAGCTTCTATAAAGTAGTACTATTGTTTATAAAGTAGTACTATTGTTTATAAAGTAGTACTATTGTTTATAAAGTAGTACTATTGTTTATGAATCAAAACAACTTATTTCTCAATAAATTCAATATCTCTGTATACATTCTGAGGAACAAACATGAAAACGAGTATCATTATATGTTGTTTCCTTCAATAATTTTAAGGATACACTTACACTTGCAGTGACTAGTTAGAACCTATCATGGATATGTTTGCTTCAAACTCGTATTTTTTTTTCAACAGAACGAACAGATCGTCCAGAATTACCTGGAATATCTGAAATGGAGGGAATTTCAGAAGACTAAGGACGACTTTTACCCCGCTCGTCCTATAAAACTCCATCTCTCCGACATCAAAGCCTCGGAAATCTACCGGGTTCTGAAGAAGTTTCCAAAGGGAGGCAATCTTCATCTTCACCACAGTACGTAATACGTAATACGTTGAAATGTTTTTGTGATGATTGTTAAGTCCTCCGAAAATGCAGCCCTTTTAAATGTTTGATTTTTCCCTTCTTTAGCTTTTACCAGTGGAACTTTTTTTCCTTAATAGATAGACTTATGTTGCATTGACTTTCATTCATTCAAACAAAAGGTCACTGTTTGTCCGTACCTCTTTCAGGGTTTGACGGTATAGCTCATTCAGAGGTTTATATTATTAACAAAGTGTCCAAAATAAGCTTGATAGAATGTTCTATGATGTCAGGGCATGCGATGTGTTACATGTACTCTCAAATATTTGTGGATTCTTTTCATTCTTAGTTTGAAATATGCAATTTATGTCGTTTCGTACGATGTATTCAACAGAAGTATCACCAAATACTGAGTATATAACAGGAACAAACTGTTCTATATAATCATACAATTCTTTTACCCACAGACCACGTTGTGAGTAAATCCACGATCCTGGACTTCATTTATAAAAACCCTTACTTATTGGACAACTTCTACGTCAGAGAGTCGCCGGAACCTAACAAATGGCGGTTTAATTTTTATCTCAATCCACCAAATGGATGGGTGAAAGTCAAAGACAACCCCAAATACACTAAGGACGTAATAATCGAACACTCCACATTTGTTGGTGTTATTGATGACAAGGCACTCAATTCACCGACCATCAGTGGTTTAAGATGGAAAGAACTTAGTCCCCTCTTCAGCACCATAGGATCAGCCATAGTAAACCAAATCAATGTTTCCAGGTTCCACATGGAAGCAATGTTTCAGTCAGCAATAGATGAGAATGTGCAGTATTTTGAGACAAAGTCTCCTGCGTACAACAAACTCTACTTTTTAGACTCCGATCCAAACTACACTAGTGCGCATGGCAAGCATTACGTAGACAATGATCTAGGTGAGGAAGAGCTTCAGATGGTGGAAGATGTTTTAAATCAATTTCAACAAAAGAACCCATCATTTATTGGATATAAACGAATCGTAAACTCTTACAGACGAACAAGTCTCACTTTTCTGAAAAAAGATGCAGAGAAAGCACTCACTCTTCATAAGCGATATCCTCATCTTGTTGCTGGATTTGACATGGTGGCACAAGAGGATCTCGGCTTTTCTCTACTATTTTATCTCAGAGACTTTGCCGAGTTAGAGGTTCGAAACGAGTCCCTGCCCTACTTTTTCCACACCGCGGAAACAAACTGGCCAGCAGAATATCTGACTTCTACTCACGTGACAGACCCGGTTGCAACGATAGAAAACACGTACGATGCAATTCTGTTAGGAGCCAAGAGAGTTGGGCATGGAATAGGTTTTCTAAGCCACCCCTTTCTGATGGAGCAACTAAAACAGAAGAAAATTGCCGTGGAGGCCAACCCAGTGAGTAACAAAATGCTAGGATTTGTTCCCGACCAGCGCCACCACCCGGCTATTACCTACATCCGGTACGGCATACCCGTTGTTTTGGGAGCAGATGACCCCTCCACATTTGGATACGATGAATTTACGGTGGATTGGTACGAAGCAGTTATGGGATGGGATTTGACGCTTGCCGACATGCGCCACCTGGCAACGAATTCTCTCCAGTACAGTTCTCTGTTAGACTCTGAGAAACCGGCCGCAATCACGAAGTGGCAAAACTCCTACAATCTTTTCATAACAAACACAAAACAGGAAGCATGCAGTGTCACTTTTAATAAAACGAACCCGATCATCGAATCTATATTTCCTCAAGAGGGTCCTTTGACTGGCGGAAACATCGTGAAAGTGTTCGGAAGACATTTCAATATGGCGATTTGTAGAACCATCTACTGCCGATTTGGAACCACGACAACGAAAGGAACGCTGGTGTACGATCACATCATTGATTGTCCGTCACCAGTCCGAGCCTCTAACGGGCCTCATCTCGACCCCATGCACGTGCAGTTCAGCGTATCTCTGGACAACGGCTCTACCTTCATAAGCACGAATAAAACTTACTCCTTTATTCACTCTGGTCATGGAATTCCTATATCTGGTGTTGTCGGATGATTTTTTCGTTAAAAAAACATGCATAGTTTCAATGCATTAGCTTTCAGCTTTTAAATATTGTTATATGTCTTTATCTTTTATTAATAATATTAATAATATCTCGTTAGTGTAAAGTTTACTACAAATAATATGATTACTCAAGTGAGATATATATATATATATATATATATATATATATATATATATATATATATATATGATATATATGATATATATATATATATATATATATATATATATATATATATATATATATATATATATATATATATATATATATATATATTAGGGATGTCAACGAGTACTCGAGTACTCGACTATCGCTCGGTCACACCGATCATCGACTAAAACTTTCTTAGTCGATTACTCGTAATAAAGTGAAAAACAAAACATTTCATTTATTTTATGTTTGGACCGTAAGTTCACTCTTTTCCACTGATGTCCCTGGTGTATTTATTTAAGCGGCTAATACAGTAATTAATCTCTTTTGATTTACTTAGTAAGACATGTACTTGAGGAGAACAATATGTGTTTCTTCTAATCAGTTTTATATTAGATAAGATGTTTTTATAATAAAAATTTTAATCCTATATATTAATAATTATCTGAAGGCGTTTGTTTTTAAAATCATTAATATTTTATAGTTAATTACGCAAGGACAATTATTTAACAGGGAACAGGGCATACAATGATATGCCTAAGATGATATGGACCTCAATTATGTGTAAGCGGCACAAGAGAAAGAAAGGAAAAGCCAGGTCATTTGCTAACGAATATTTATATCCTTTTCAATTTATTTTAAATCAAATGCATTTAGTACATATTATCATGATTTTTAAATGGTTTTTTTTCTATTAGTTTAAGATAAGATGTATGATAGTAGCAATATTAGGTTTGAAAAGGACACAGAGTTTCAAATAAATGAACGAGTACTCGACTATCGCTCGACTAAAGCCCCCGATTAATCGACTAAGCCAACCGAGTAAAATTGACACCCCTAATATATATATATATATATATATATATATATATATATATATATATATATATATATATATATATATATAAGTGAAGGAAATTAAAATGCTATGAAAATCCAGCTACCTAGGTTTCCACTTAAAATTTACTTCTTTAAAAAGTCTTTAACAATTTTCTGAAAACTTGATAACTGTCAGTTTGAACTTCAAGAGGGCTTCAATTTCATAATATAATTATTGTTAATCATTGTCTTTAAATTCTCAGAATATTAACTTATTTATATTCAGAGTGTAGCTTTAAGTTAGTTTTGCTCTGTTTAAGGCTGTATACGTAGTTAACGGCAAATGAGATTTCAAGATCAATGTATTTTTGTGTACAGTTGGTATTAAGCATTATTAACTAGCCATTTTAAAGGGACTTGGACACGATTTTAGATCAAAATTTTATTTTTTATATTTAAATGGTGTACTTACACATTTTGAATGATTGACCAAAATTTGAATGTTAGAATTCAAGTTATAAGAGAGATACAGAGGTAAGAATTCATTGTTATATAAACAAAGCTCGAGTCTTATATTTGTTAACAAATAATGTAAAGTATGGAATTGCCATTTCTTTGACAAAACGACTCGTGGAAAACAAGGTAAACTTATTCAAAGTGTTTATAAATAATATTATCAACAGAAGAAAGCAACATTTAGATTGAAACTTATACCAATAAAACACATATGTAAACAATAACAAGACTCGAGCCTTGTTTACAAAACAAAGAATTTCACATTCTGTATCTTGCTTCTAACTTAATATTTGACTTTCAAATTTTGACAAAGCATTACAAATACCCATATTATTAATCATTCTATACATTAAAAATGGAAAAATAAAATTCCAAATTTTGAGCTCAAATCGTGTCTAAGTCCCTTTATTTCTAAACAATAATGGATTCCTGATTCCATTCCATCTTTGCAAAGTTTTTGTTGTTGTTGGGTTGTAGTTTTAGGGGTTGTTGGTTTTTTTTTATTTTTTTTTTATTTTTTTGGTATTTGGTGTTTTTTCTTGCAAAATGTAAAAGGTATCCAAGAGTATATTGGTAACTATTATCCGAGGTGCTGAATTATCTTGAAGAGTTCTTTGCGATAATACGGCCGTTACATATTACTGCAAACAAGAAAACTGTGTTTAACATTCAATTCATCATTAAAAAAAAAGATTTCACGGCCATATTGAATTCCTGTTGATTGAGGATTTCAGGTATGTGTTATGGGTCCTCCCTAGGATAAACTGAACACCTTATCGGTATACCCCAGTAGGTGTTCAATGAAACACTGCGTTGTATTGTTTTTTTTTAAATTTATCTATATGACAATTTATCTATATGATACATATATCTGTGTACAATCAAAAAAGAGCAACTAGAATTTTTTTTTTTAGATTTTCAATTTTGTAAAACACTGACCTGGAAAGACATGCTAAATACGTGCATTAAAAATTTAGCATGGAGAATTGCAACATAATATACCCATATCCATCGCTAGATATGTATTTGAGGAAATTGTGACATTTAGTAGACGTTTCGCACTGGCATCGCCTTCAGACATTCTGTTAAGGTTTTTTCACCAACAACATAAGTTTAAACCGTAACATATAAGTCATTCAACAGTTTTGGATCTCCAAGCAATATGTTGTCCTTACCAGAGGGACACATACCCCATGAAATAAAACGATGCTCCTTGGCCCGATTCACCCTGAACGACCCCGGAATTTAGTCAGAAGTTGACATCATTTTGAGACGTGCAGAAATGGCGGTTCCACTTTTACTAACTGCTTTATTAATAGTGACAATACTAGGATTCGTCACTAATGATCCGATTGGAAATTTTGTATACAATTACTCTGTTAACCGAGAAAAGCTTCATCAACAGGAGAGAGCTTTCGCGGGGTACCGGACTGATTACACGGAGGTAAGTCAGGTGGCACTAGCAAAGACAAACTAAAATGTGTCAGAAATCCCAGTCCTTGACATGATGGAAATTGGTTAATAATTGATTTCCTCTGAACAAGTTTTAAATAAGAATGATGATTAACAATAACGTTAAAAATATAAAATCTTTGAAATAAGCGAAATAATTTGTCAACAAAGTTAATTCTAAGACCCTTACAGGAAAGCATGCACACAAAACTCAAAAGATTCATTAAAGAAAATGTAAGATACACGTTGAATTTTAGCAATTATTTTATGGTAGTCACAAATCAGTCTTTGAGTTACTCTGCCATTTCCATATCAGATGTCGCGGTAAGTAAAAGCTATCATGGCCATTTTGCTGCTTTTTTTTCAACAGAACGAACAGATCGTCCAGAATTACCTGGAATATCTGAAATGGAGGGAATTTCAGAAGACTAAGGACGACTTTTACCCCGCGCGGCCTATAAAACTCCATCTCTCCGACATCAAGGCCTCGGAGATTTACCGTGTTCTGAAGAAGTTTCCAAAGGGAGGCAATCTTCATCTTCACCACAGTACGTAATGTTGAAATGTTTTGGTGATGATTATATAGTCCCTTGACAATGTTACCCTTAATTCTTTCATTGTTGAAATTTTTTCTTGGAACATGCAAATACACTTAGATCATAACTCATGGTGTGGCGTGACCCTAAGGTATTGCACATATTGAAGCCAAGATCACTTCTTACAAAAATATTTAAATTGCTGGCCGTCCTACATCAAGCACCAGTACGGTTTGACTGATTTCCTAATAAGGAAGTTCAGAAGTTTCACTTGCTGTCACATTGTCATTTATTTGTTGAGTGTCTGTATTTATTCTCATTTAAAAATGTAAAAAAACAGTAATGTTCTTAAAGATTAATGCATCGGCAGAATTGTCAGATACGCCATAAAATATATCTAAATAATTGTTTTGCACAGACCACGTCGTGAGTAAATCCACAATCCTGGACTTCATTTATAAAAACCCTTACTTATTGGACAACTTCTACGTCAGAGAGTCGCCGGAACCCAACAAATGGCGGTTTAATTTTTATCTCAATCCACCAAATGGATGGGTGAAAGTCAAGGACAACCCCAAATACACGAAGGACGTAATAATCGAACACTCCACATTTCTGGGCGTCGTTGACGATGCGGCCCTCAACGCACCCACCATCAGTAGCCTAAGATGGAAGGCACTGGATCCTTTGTTCAGTACTATAGGATCAGACATAGTAAACCAAATCAATGTTTCCAGGTTCCACATGGAAGCAATGTTTCAGTCAGCAATAGATGAGAATGTGCAGTATTTTGAGACAAAGACCTCTGCCTCTAATAAACTCTACTTATTAGACTCCGATCCAAACTACACCAGTGCGCATGGCAAGCATTACGTAGACAATGATCTAGGTGAGGAAGAGCTTCATATGGTGGAAGATGTTTTAAATCAATTTCAACAAAAGAACCCATCATTTATTGGATATAAACGAATCGTAAACTCTTACAGACGAACAAGCCAAACCTCATTTAAGAAAGATGCAGAGAAAGCACTCACACTTCATAAGCAATATCCTCATCTTGTTGCTGGATTTGACATGGTGGCACAAGAGGATCTCGGCTTTTCTATACTGTTTTACCTCAGAGACTTTGCGGAGTTAGAGGTTCGAAACGAGTCCCTGCCCTACTTTTTCCACACCGCGGAAACAAACTGGCCAGCCGAATACATGACGTCTACTCACGTGACAGACCCGGTTGCAACGATAGAAAATACGTACGATGCAATTCTGTTAGGAGCCAAGAGAGTTGGGCATGGAATAGGTTTTCTAAGCCACCCCTTTCTGATGGAGCAACTGAAACAGAAGAAAATTGCCGTGGAGGCCAACCCAGTGAGCAACAAAATGCTAGGATTTGTTCCTGATCAGCGCCACCACCCGGCTATTACCTACATCCGGTACGGCATACCCGTTGTTTTGGGAGCAGATGACCCCTCCACATTTGGATACGATGAATTTACGGTGGATTGGTATGAATCAGTCATGGGATGGGATTTGACGCTTGCCGACATGCGCCACCTGGCAACGAATTCTCTCCAGTACAGTTCTCTGTTAGACTCTGAGAAACCGGCCGCAATCACGAAGTGGCAAAACTCCTACAATCTTTTCATAACAAACACAAAACAGGAAGCATGCAGTGTCACTTTTAATAAAACGAACCCGATCATCGAATCTATATTTCCTCAAGAGGGTCCCTTGACTGGCGGAAACATCGTGAAAGTGTTCGGAAGACATTTCAATATGGCGATTTGTAGAACCATCTACTGCCGATTTGGAACCACGACAACGAAAGGAACGCTAGTGTACGATCACATCATTGATTGTCCGTCACCCGTCCGAGCCTCTAACGGGCCTCATCTCGACCCCATGCACGTGCAGTTCAGCGTATCTCTGGACAGCGGCTCTACCTTCATAAGCACGAATAAAACCTACTCCTACATTCACTCTGGTCATGGAATATCCATCCCTGGAGTCATTGGCTGATTACACGTCTTCGTACTAGCATTAACATGCGCATCTTTAAGTATGGAAGTTCTCCTTTCGAACAAACTTAGTTTCTTGAGATGATATAAATTACCGGTATATGTATGATTTCTAATAAACTTCAATTTTTGTCTTTTGCATTTCATATCATTCTAAGTTTATCTAATTGGGATTTTCGATTTTTCGTACAAGTTGTATACATGTTTTATGATATCTGTGAAATAAAGGAATCTTATGAATTCTGCTGGACTTTTAGTTTCGAATTCTTCAAATAATTTGTCAGACTTCTAAATAAAGTTGATCCACATATGGATATGAGGAAGAATATAGGCCGTTTCTTCTGTGCAACGTATTGATCGACATTTATTAACGTACTGAAACTATATGGATGATTGAAGAGAGATGTGTAAATATAAGCACAAAAAAATGTTCGAATTCTCTTTTGGTGGCTTATTCAGCAATCATTACAAAAATCATAACCCGCTGACGTGGGTTACTTATTTTTCCGGCAATGTATTTTTACCTTCATAGCCATCTGAACCACCAAGGAAATAAAGCAATACCCGGTATATTGTTTAAATATTACCTGTACAAGAACTACATTTTACGTATCATCTTCGCTAGCCAAGGGTTTTCGGTCCACTCCGCTCCCCATAAAGAGAGCCGAGTGGACCGAAAACCCTTGGCTTGCGAACATGTATATATATTTAAAAAATATTTAATAGTATACGCCAATGGACCGAATGTAATCAAGAGGCCCATGGGCCTTATGAATAAATAAGTCTTAAACGTACCCATACTATCTTCTTATACTAATTTCTTATACAAATACGTATTCTTTTGTCAGATGAATGAATTTGGAGAGATTCAAAGAGAACTACACATTAACTTTCATGCATTTTTTTCAGACAGCGGCATGGTTTGGGTATACAAAGTGTAAAATAAGGAACCATAAAACAAAATAGCTTCAATCTAGCTTGCAATAATGGGAAAATGTAATTTTGGTAATAATGTAAATGAAAGAACAGTCAGATGTTAAGGTTCGTGTAGACAATGAACGATTGTAACATATGGTAATTTATGTATAAACTTCTGTTTTAAGCAAATAATCAATTTATGATTATCATGAACAAAACTAGACAATTATAATAGCTATCGAGAAATTCGTTTTCATGAATATTTCCAAAAGTTATTTCCCTTTAACTGTTTTACTTTGTTTCTGGGGAAACTCCACGAGAATCGTGAAATAACCAGAATCTACAGTTGCAGCATTTGCGTACGAGACGGAGACGACAGAAGAAGCGCTCGTTGTCCTACTAGAATTTGTCATCTTCATCCGCCATTCCAGTCATGTTTTTGTCTGACGATGCAAGGTCGAAGAACAGAGGGAATGCCATACCGAAGTCATGACAAGTCAACTAGTATTTACATTACACATATACTTACCGGAAACGTTGGAGGGCAATGTTATGGTATTTTTATATTGTAATTATGAGCGAATGACTAGAGAGAGTCTAACCACTTAGACACATGTGTTTGGTGAATGAAAATTCCTTGATTCAAATCAAAGGAATTTTGATAAAAGTGAAAAAGTTAAAATAAAAATAAATTTCAAAGCTTTGTTTTGTTAATATGAAGTTTTACATCTGTTAAACCACAAGTCTTGTAGAAACTTGCAGATGTTCGGGACTTCTTTAAATTCACAAATGCCGATCTGTGGTTTACATCAAAACAGTAATCCAAAAAAGCGAGCGTTTAACTTGCACATCAAAAGACTGATCTATTTAAACACTTTCATCATTTACACTTCTAAAGTTATTAAATGCCATAAAAAAGCACCTGATGTATGTCGCCCCTTAAAATCAGTTTTAAAGATGACATATGGAGACTACCTTCAAAGTAATCATTATCTGTGGCTTTTTTATAAAACCCCGCGACCAACTGTTATTTGTTCAATGATGTTTTTTCTAAAATTCAAATGCTAAAATCGTCTGATGCTTCTGAAACAAACACGGGAGTGATATGTTTTCAACCAATTAACATTCGGTCTACATGGATTTCCTGTCAGTCACAATAGAACTTATTTGATTTTTTTCCAAAAATAGATTAAACAAGTCTCAATTACCAATAGTCCTTTCTATACTGTCAGGGGAAATAACCATGGTCTGCAGATACTCTGGGGAAAAAATTCTAGTTGCAATTAAAATGATGATATTTTAATAGATCTGACAAGCTAAATAGTAGCTGCAATTACGATAGTTTTTTTTTTTACTGGGGGGGGGGGGCAAAACAAAAAGGAGTCGTACATCGGTCAAACGGTGTCCTGGAGAGATTATTCAAAATTTCCATTTTCTATAGGCAGGGGAACAGGCTTGGATATAATCATACTATATACTTGGAGGAAAATATAATTTCTTCTATGTTAATTGCAATTTATTGTTCGTTACTCTGAAATTTACATTGCACGTACATGTAGTCTTCTTTGTTGGGAGGTTAAAATGGCATAAAATGTGCTGAGATGGTGGTATTTAACACCTGCGACAACTCTCTGTAAATTGGTGTACCTCCAGTTTAATCGGATGCCGTCAGCTGTCCATTAACCACAATCCGCTACCTTGCGTTTGTTCAAAATATAAAAAGAAAAGAAGAAATACCGTTAAAGGTAATTTGGGTCCGGGCCGCAGTAACAGACTGGAGTCTAACGACCCCAGAAAGCCGTCAGCTGGCGTCTCCAATACACGGTAAGCAATGAGGGGCCATCTGCCACGGGTAGAAATTCACCTCAGTCTTCTTTGTTGTCGGTGACTTGCAGATAAATACACATAAGTGCCTGATTTGACAAAGGGCACGCGCCGTGTGTCATTTCCCACCTGCTTGACTGAAGAGCCCGAAGTTGAGTTCGTGACAAACTAGACCCAATCACCCCCCCCCATTCAACATTTACTGTCCAGACGGTGTATACGGTATATTATTTTGTTCTCGGCTCTAACGACATTCCAGTGCTTACTTCAGAATGCACAAATAAGCCAGAACTGAGGACTGCGATTGTTTGACAGATGTTACAGATATTTCTTTTCCTTTTAAACCCCTTTATTCTGACCATTACGTTTTCTTTCAAAGCAATTAGTATAGCATATGCTGTACCCGTAATAAAATTACGATAATCAACAAGTCAAATGACGCACGAGGAATGATTTTTTATATCTCTGCCATTTAGATGTTTAATCAGTGTCTGGCAAGCTTTTTATGATAACTGAACAACAAGGTTAGCTTTTTAAAAAGCTAAGAAAGTCAGCCAGCGGAATTTTAATTTTATAGTCTGTCCCAAGTTATTGCTTCCATCTCTTTTTGATGATTTTTAATTAAAATACACATACCTGTGAAAGAAATGCTGTTGAAATCGATAAAAGGGAAAATATCCAAGATATCTTCATTGACAAATTATCATTTTTCACTCATAAAAGTTCACAGGAACGAAAACAAATTTCTTACGGAGATTTATAATGGGAAATGTTTACATCTTTTCTCCATTCGGAAGTTCTCGGGACACCTCGCACAATTTTTCAACGTTATCATCCGGGCGTAATAATGGCTGACGCAATGCTAAATCTCCGTAGACTTTCTATTTTGGGATGTGTATTGAATCCTGAAGCGGTAGAGGGGGCGTTTCAAAACAGATAATCTGGACATTTTTCATATTAGTGGATGAACGTAGTTTGAGCATAAAGGTATTTACAAGGTTAGCTTTTTAAAAAGCTAAGAAAGTCAGCCAGCGGAATTTTAATTCTTAGGTCAAAAGTAAATACATAATCTATTAAAATACAAGATAAATTTACTTTCCAATCTCACTTAAAGAGTCGGGATGATATGCGCGGACTCCGGACTGTGGCTGCAGACGATTCCCATTGACAGTCTTCCGATGCGCAGTTTGACCTAGAAACTGACCAGTTTCATAACTTCTTCGAATTTCTCTACCACGAACTGTCTAATTCCTTCCCAGAATTCCAATTTACGCAAGCGCAATTGAAGTTTCATCCTAACTTAATTAGTCAGCCCGCGGGCTGACTAATAATTTATTAAATAATATGGAATTGGATTTGAAAAAGTCGCATTTTTATAGACTGTTTACAAACACTCGTGTACTAGCTTAAACGTGTTGTGCTTGTGTTTTTTTCATCATTTTGTTTTATCTTGGTGATGTTTTTGTTATTGTGTTTACACAAACATGCATGCATGTATTTGTTGATAGCAAATTCAAGGTCCATACACTATTAAGGGACGTCGACCAAACATACTTACTAGTAAATAGTACGGATAAGAACTCAAAAGCAGCAGTTATTGGTCACGCCTTCGGACTTAAAAAGACCTTGCCCTGCTAGAATTAAATTACGAATGCAGCCGTGATCTTATAATAACTCTAGGCGGTTGGGTTTTGCGTCAGCTATACATAGAATTTACACACCCCATGATTCAACGGACATGGATCCCCGTTACGATCAGCTGATCCGTGCAGCTAAATATAGATTTATATATAAATACCTAGGCTTTCTTCGCTGGGCCGTCAGACTTCGTGACTGTCATCGACGTAAGACGTCCTCTCAGGTGAGAGAGAGGGTGACCACGGTCCCATGACTACATGATAACACTTGAAATTTTATTGTCAGTAAAATCAAACGTGACTGCTGTGGAAAATACATTTATTCATGACCCCAGTTTTCTTTTTTTGGCTTACTTCTTAAATCATGTATTCATTTACATTACTCCGAGCATCGCCGTCTTGAAGTCATGTACTTTGTACAGACAGACAGACATACCAGCTCCCGTGCACAACATGCAAGGCATCATCGTCAAAGTCTAGTGCTCTTCCATGTTATCCTATCAGTTTATTATCAAGTTCTTATTTTATTACTTTCTTCAGACTTTATTCGACAATTACGTCATTCATATTTATTATGAAATATCACTTGCGATGATTATAATTAGGCTGCAAATTCATTTGATTATAAATTAACTGTTTAAGTGGACACGAAAACAACCATCTATAAAATATAGTAGTAAACTGAAGTGGTCGCTTTGATATGGATTCGTTCATTCACCCCTCGAACAACAGATCATTTTAATTGCTATTCAATCCAATACACAATAGACACTGAAGTTCAGGAACATCATTAACACACTGACCTACAGAGAAACGTCCATTTCCAGGTTAGGTTCAAATCCAGTCGGACGTTGAACCGCAGAGTAACGTTAAAAAACAAGGATCGATAGAACCGGTGGCTGGATCTGCGCTTGATACTGGTTCATGCCTGTTTAGTGGTACATGCCTATATATAATGGACAAACAGGAGCTGTGGCGCATGCATGTATGACATGGATACTGCAGAGGTCGTACACTACACATAGCTTGGAACTGCTGATGTAATCTGCATATTTATGTACGTATATTGATTGTATACCTATTTTTCTACGCATATCTTTGACCTTGACATTAGGCATCCCATCACCAGTGAAACACATTGGCCCTGTCGATTAATCTGGGTATTGGTGTTAAGGTGGAAATGCAGTCTCCATTATACCTTCTCAAAAAATAACCTCCACACCAACCTTATTAATAATACAGTCACTATGTATAAACTAGTTTCATTGAACTGAAACAGCTTAGAACATTATAATCTTGTAACGACAACGAAAAACAGACAATCTGCTCGAGTGCAACATTTTATTGACACAGAAATATATACAATTTTCAAATAAACAACAAGCTTTGACTGACGAGATTTACTCGAACGGCTGCTGGACTGGGCGGGAGATTTCAGCGAATGAAGCCTGCATTCTTGCGGGGGTTGGTAAACAGGGATCCCGAACCTGGATCCTTGCCGAGGATTTCCCCGTGTTTTGGTGTATATCATCAAAGATATGACTTCCGGGACAGGGTTTTCCTCTGTAAGAAATTTTTAACACATTTCCTTGTGTTGGCCAGAAATTGGGTTTTTCTGAAAAAAAAGAGAAATGCATTAAGCTCGTTTCTCAAAATTCCTTCTTGTTTGTCTCTACAGAGAGTATCTACATTGTATATTACCAGCAAAAGAGCTCAATTCCATGTACTCACCTGGTAAAATAAAAAGGCTACATGTCAACACAAATCAAGCAGGCATTTCAACAACGGGTCCATCAACAACATCCATTAAGTCGTTGTACACATGGTCGGTCTTTTCTGGAGCTCTCACTAGAATGCAACTGCAGTCAACTGCATCCGTGTTGGAATTCTCATTTCCGGGAAAGACTCCTTCCAATTTCTCCAAACTGTCAACCTGACAAAATAAAGGTCACGATTATAGGAAACTCTTAGCTTTCCATAAGTAGGCCATGACGCAAATTTATCAATGAAAAAGGAAGTGTTGTGTGATTTATCCTGCACTGTTCAACGCTTATAGCCTATTTCCCAGAAACCACTCAGAATTCGCGTTAATGATTTTTAGTGAATTGAAAATGTAAAAACCTACCTTCAACAACTTGATGTCATTTTCCAGACAGTAAGCTTCCATTAAAGTATGGTGGATATGCACCGTTACATCGCCATTGTCTCCCACTGGAAGGATGCAGAGAGTGACGTCATCAGGTGCTCTACAACCAGCAAAGTTAAAATGATAAGTTATGCAAACTAATCATAACTTCTGCTGTTAAATAAGAATCAAAAGGTTAGATCTGTTAGATAAATTCATAAAATAGCCATTATACATACGTGTTCAGAAGCTGGGCACATTCATAGATGCCAAACGTCGTTCGACTCTCTGCTTGGGCCTGGACCAAAACGTCCTTCAACATTCTTCCAGTGTTTGTGTTTCTGAAGAAATAAAAATATTATGATATCAATATTCTATTGCAGCTTTTGCGTCATAGTCCAGACAAAAGACATTAAAACAGAAGCATTGCGTAATCATTAAAAAATGTATTCATAATGCCGTCCCAATTTCAGGAATAAATAGTTTTGTTTGTTTGACCTCATGCCAGAGAATTTAGCCACCTCGTGAATCGAAACCGTAAACAAGTAAGGCCACGTCAATCACCATATCATGTGCACACACATATGATGAAATCGTTACTGCATTAGCATGACCCACGAGAACAATCGTCAACGCAGTAATAATCATTGTTTTTGTATTGCATTTGTATAATATATGATAATTTGAAATATCTCGAATAAAAAAATTGTGCAACACATGGTCGAAAACGTGTACGTTCACTGAATATATAGATATTAATCCATTGTTCAAAAAGAGGGATAGAAAAATAAAATAAACATACCTTTTTTCGTTTTGCATTGCGAATTCGGAGTTCTCGGTGAAAGTCATATTAGATTCCAATAAAAATAACACAAAATTAATCCAAAGACAATTTTGTAGCTATAACGTCTGTTTCGCTAAGGAGTATAGGCTTTTGTGTAATCGTATACGCGAATACACAAAGATTTAATACCAGGAAACAGGAAGGAGGAGTCAATTTGCATGCAAACTTTTCATTGGCTGAGAAATTCCCAATATGGCAGATGGTGTCCTTAGAAACACCTCGCTTCAATTTTTACATCCTCGTTAAAAATGTCCTGTTGTGCTCAAATGCAATCTGATGAGAGAAAAAAGATTGAATATTTCTTGGAGTTGCTGTAAATTGAATGCAACAGAGCCTTGTTAAATCTTAATGCAGTAAAATATCAAAGAAAATATCGAAATTACTGATTCTCCCAACCTTCAAATCATGCTATCTACGTACAACTGTAGACACGTTTATCAAACCTACGTAGCTCCAGCGTGGAGATTCTAGTGATATAATAAGGGGGTTCCCCGGGATTACGTGTATAATTTGTATATTTGTAATAAAGAGAGAATTCTCTTGACGTGTGGACTTTGTGGCACATTATTTCAGAAATTTTAATAACAGGACCCTCGCTCCTGTTATGTATTTCAAAGTTCAGGCAGTCCACGTTTCTATGTTTACATCCTAATTAAGAAGATAAAGGGTACCCAGCTTTGGTCTTTCACCGACCCCCCTATCTGGTACAGTGTACCTCCCGCACTGACGGAGGACTTTAAACCTGTAACGGGTAGTGTATTGGCACAGAGTCGATTAAATGCACGAGCCTTGGTCCAATAGGTAGTCACTTTCTCTAATTAGCTGTTGATATGATTCATCTTTGGCCGGCCACTACTGAGTCAGAACCCTGTCTTTCGTGAACCTGAATCATCATCTAAGCTAACTTGTTACCCCGCCAAAGCACCTGCTTAGCGCTACTGTGTATACTGACGGCGAGATGAGGAATGCGTCATTCTTGAACACGATGAGGAATCGATAGATATGACAAATAGGCCAATTCAGAGGCACCAATATCAGGTTGTGCATGTATGCTTACATGTTTGGTATATCATTAATATTTTGTTGGGTTGCTAATTTAAACAAATTATTGTGCATGTGCAGATCTGAGGAAGGAATACATGTATGCAACGATTATGTTGAACTAAAAATAATTCTTTGAAGATCCCCATCAATAACAAAGAATCTTGTTGTTCAGAAAATCATCCTCACCTTCTTCGCTTGTACTCGGCTATGAACTAGCTTTGCAAAATAGATTTGACAACGCGAAGAAACAATGCAACTATAGCATAAACCATTGTCCGAGTTTGGAAGATAACCGCTCACACCTTCAAGTTCATTGGGTAGAGGACCCAGCCCCTCCTGTAGCTTACTGTACCTGTAAAGTTTAACTGTTGACCCCCACACCTTAGCCCTGGAGACTTACCTAATAGCCGTCCATTTATCGAGGCTTTTACCCATATTAACTCTCTCCTGTGAGTCGTTTCTTTGATGTTTTTGTTAAAAGAAGATTATGTTTCAGAGAGTAGTGTATCAAAGGCTGGCGATTTTTGCCTTTGTATGATAGTTTGTCTAAGAAACTAATACATCACAGCTTGAACGAGTCCATGCACCGACGACTCGGAGCTTTGTTGTCTGATGGACAAACCCTGCCGTGAGTCAGCAAAGAACAAAGGCCGGCTTACCAATACAGGCTCCTTGTATACAAACCTGACTATGTTCAGACACTGTTCTGGGGTTCTGTTGACAAGCAGGGCACCTGGTGCACTATTGTAATCACTGCAAATACTGTGCTACATTCATTGAAAACTTGGACATCTCAGTTGCAAAAGAAGAAATTCTAAGTCTAGAAAATATATTTTTTAAAATATATTTTTCAGAATTAAGACATTTTAATTGTCAATTTAATGAAAAATAAGCTTAATTATAATTCCTATCAGGAAACTGAACAGACTCTCGATGTTTTCGAAAATGTCAAGGTCTATATTCCGTAAAATGTTTATATAGACAACTCTATTCAACTCTATTCAACTCTATTTAAAACAATATTTGGTTAAATCAATTATCGCATACTCCTTTACTCAGAATTTTAAAACAAATAATAAATGGAGAACATTTTAATTATTGTCTATAAGGTTCATTCCTCTTTAATTACGTCTATCTGGCATCTTACATTGCAATCATTTGGCATGCATATTAATAATGAGAGATTTGCTAGAGTATTGTCGACTCGGGTAGAACATTCTTGAGCATCTTGAGGATGACTTGTGAGAAATCAATTGCTCTGTTCTGATGAATGTGTTAATTACAAGAATTACTGGATCCAACTAACTTAAACTCTAACAATTCTGAATAAGTTGTAGGCAGTTCTAAGAAAATAAACCAGTTTATGAGGCGGAAAGTTCTGCATTTTAGGAAAGCAGTAATTAAGATTGTAATGTTCATTTGTAGATTATATTTTAATTAACCCCACGATGGGCAAACTATTATATCAGATGATGACATTGCCGTTCCTTTACCTGGAACCGAGGGCTGTAGACCGCTGTCTTGTATTATAGGTGGCTGTGGTCGTTTTTGCATCCTGGTTATATTTAGTAAATACGCAAATCGCAGTAGCTTCAGCGAATATTGATTACAGATTAAAACTTGCATCGCAAATGATGTCAACATTCTAGGCTTTGACATCTTTAACAGGGTGTGTCCCGTCATTAGCGCGATCAGAGGTTTTATTTTTGGTATTGCAGAGGTGAACGGCAAGAATTGATATGATAGATACATGTAGAATATGAGATGACATTTACATTCAAAGATAGTGTTGAAGATATTTTTAATTTTACATAATGTAATGGAGTGGACTCGCTGTCCGTATTATGTAGCATTTTACCATCTTCTATGACCTAAAGGCGTTCTACCTTTGGTACTATTTAATGTCTTCCCTTTGTGTAGGAGTTGTTGAAACAAATGAAATATACTCTAGCTGTGTGTACTATTTATGTAGGAAATAATTTTACAAAAATGCTTTTTATTGTGGTAACAGAAAAGAAAACGCCCGACCCTTTGTCACGAACGATCTGACTGATCCTGCAGATATACCCACTTACCTGTCTCTGTGTTCCTGACCGTGCAGGTGGATTATGTCGGCCGTGTCTGTACGGTCACAGGTGCGTTAATCCGCGTAGGCCGTACGATCCATTCCTTATAAGTAATTGTTATATGATTTCTATATATTCGTACAATCATAAAGTGTATAGATTACATGAAGTTAAGGCGTACTTTCCTTTTGTTATTGCATGTAAAGTTAATGTAAATGGATTGGTTTAATATGCATTTATTGAAATGAGCTTGTATAGAGAGCCGGTAAAATAAATTGTATGAAATCATATACAGTACATGCACTTCTAAACATTTTATCATAACTGTAAATATAATAATAAAATGAGTACTAAGTAAAAGAAAACACCCCAAAACCAATTCACAGACTCTAGGACAGCTGTAGGCGTGGTATCCTTGTGTATCCAGAAACCCCTCGCCCCCGTGCAGTTTAATCACCCCAGCCGTAGACTTACATGTACTGCTGAGTCGGTAGTTTTGGATTTCGTGGAAGTGCAGGTTTAATCATGTTGTACTGCAAGACGCTGTCAGCCGGGTCTGGTATGCAGGAATGTCGGCTATGCCCGCAATTTGATTCACTATATAGCTAACGGGACCTAGACAATTGCAAGAATTTTAAACTACCTTTTCAAGTATGTATCGTTACACTGGGTAATAATACTATGGGTTGGTTTCCGCTCCCGATTGATTTATTTACCGAAAATTCAATACACCTTACTGTTCTGTTATATGAACATTTTCTTTAGTGACCTTTAATTGAATACTAGTATTATTTTATTATGAATATATACTAGTAACAGTATTTGGTGGGTTGTGTTTTTTTTTTTTGGTTAACTTTCAAGGAAGTAATATAGTGGCAAGGAAACAAGGAAATACTCTGTTGTCTTAACAGTACACTAAGTTCCGGGAACTGTGGGTTGTCCTAAGAAATCAGTCAGTGGCTGCCTGCTCTCAGAAATGGGGAATTCCCCTCATGGTCTCTCAATGAACAATACTGGGATCGATTTCTCACCTAATTTCTTGTCTGGGTGATAACGAGCAGAGGTTAGCACATGCACAGATAACAGACAACAATTTCCCCACCAAATACTTTGTTTTGCTACAAACAATACTGTATAGTTGTTTTGAACGCTGCTGAATCTAGTTGGGATTGTCAAGGTCGTAGATGGGGGTGAATCAGGGGGGAGAGAGTGCGCATCCAGTGTTCTCCTTTCATCTACTTGTACATGCATGAAAATATTCAGAGACTCCATATAAAAATAAAACATAAATTTCACAAGATGTGGTTTTTTGTGCTCAATACATCGTCAACCCTTGTGACAGTCTCGGGGTAATGTGAGAAGTATGCCAGCAATGGCAGTGACCTAGTTCACATGATCCGGTACCGGAAGCTGACCGTGACGTCAAACAGGGGCATTACTCACAAAGTTGTACCGGTAACATCATATGTTTTGTCGTCTACATATTATTAATTGTACATTGTACATGCATATTTCCCGGAGACTGAAAAATCGGTTGTTACTTTTTAAAATATTAATCATTCAAATAGATATTCAAAATAACATTTACAGTCGTACAGAAGCAGTTTACTAAACATAGGGCATGATCATAGGGGAGCCAATTAATTTGTCTACTCTAGATAGTTTTACTCCCTCAAATGCACTTCACATCTATGAAGCCTTCAACGATCCTGGATTTGAAAGTGTTCGGCCTCTGAACATCGCCTGTTGATTTTGAGGTATCGGATAAAAGACGATAGCTGTTGGCGTTTTCAAGACTATTCGACTATTCACCTCTGTTGACAAGAAAAATGCAGTGGACAAACAAGCGAAGAGTTACACATGTAAACGTAAGAAACACAGTGAGCGGGCAGTCACCCTCCCATTGCTAAAAACACTTAGCATAAACAGGTGAGAGCCTCTGTGGATGTCCTTTAATTAGTCGTGGGGGGACCGAACCTTCTCAGGATATTGACGCTCTGTGTAGGATGTACAGGTGTCATTAAAGATTTAACAAAAGTGTATATATTCATTTTACCTGCGGCGATTATCAAAGGATTGCTATACTTATATTCTTAGTGAAAAAGAACAAAGATAGGTTATCTGTATTGCCGTGTGTGTAAATTAAAATAGAGCACTTTAACAACTTAAAATAACATCGAACCGCCCAAAATAGATTGCTTCCCGATTTAGAAACTCATTAGTTGCTAGTTTTACGTTTGCCCACCGAGACTCGGCAACGTTATCCCAATGAAAAAAAAAAATATCAAAAATCAATATGCATTCTTCGTGCTAATCCAAGGCGAGCACGCATTTTTAAAATTCTTTTTGTTTAAATTACTGGCATCTGATATGCCTAATAATTTCATGCTCGCATTTCCAAAAAAAAAAAATAATAATAATAAATGTTATTCTACGTTTGACTGTTTCTAAAATGTCAATTAAAAGGTTAATCATATTTGATACATATAAAACAATTAGCTGACTTTTCATCCTCAGTAGTTTTGGTTTGTATCGAGAAAAGTTCAACGCCTCTTAGACTGGTAGTAAAACCAATGACATTTCTTATATTGATCGCCGAGATCGAGTAGAGGCGTAAAGCTGCACAGAGCGGAGAGCGAGGTCAGCGATCCTAGCGGGCCAAAGGGGTCACCGCCTTCGTCGTCCTCTAATTGGGACGCGCCAGTTCAAGCAAAACCTGATCAAACCAACTCTCTCTCTCTCTCTCTCTCTCTCTCTCTCTCTCTCTTCACATGACTATTATTTTTCTTCGTGCATAATTTTAGGTAATGTAAAGAAAGTTAGTACACACTGTTTTTCCAGTTAAGAGAATAAAGGTGCGCCCCTTCTCTCACATGAAGTTGAATTTCAATTAGCAACATTTTCCACTTAATTCGTTTTCAGCCCGATTCGATCATTTAGTTTAAATTTTATTAGTTCCTTATTACAATACTTCAATCCGCTGATAGTTAGATGGGATGTCCTTGTATATAAAGGAATGCGAATCGCTCCAATCTACACGTATAATTATTTTTATGAATGCCACAGCTTTTTAGAAAATAGCGGAGAGTCTTTGCATATCTGCTGTTTTATTGAATGCAAAGACTTGGAAATTGTGTGCCGTTTTGTGAAAATACTTTGGAGGATCGAAAACAAATTATATCGTTTTAGTGTACATCCATAAAAAATTAATTTCTAGATATGCCTTTAGTAAAGCAGGTGCATGGAAGCTTCAACCAAGTACCACACACATATATTGTTACATACATGTATATAATATTTATTATATATTATTAGATATTGAGGTCAAGCTGATTAACACCTGCAATATTGAAGAATCTAGTTCCTACCAGTGCACTCTCACTTAGAATACACGGGTATATATACAGTGTGTTATATCATAGCAAATAATTGTCCTACTTTAAAATAACTGCCCTATTTGTTAGATTTATATGACATTGTCACGTTCTTGCAATGGCTGAAGTTGAGCGAGTAAAAAACTAACATGACAAACACAAAATTTCAATGATTGCAAAAAATGTTGCAAGCTGCTGAAACATATTTGAGAAAAGCAACATTATAGCAATGTCGTGTTTCATTTCTTACTTTTTATGAAAAACTCTTGAAAGTTAAATAATCAAGCTCATTTCAAAAACATTCTTTCACGAAAACAAGGCACTTGTATCGATTTCAACCTACGGATTTTTACTTCCTAGAAAAACAACCATAATGTCATGATAAGCACACAAACAGGGTTTTCAAAAAAAAAAAATCAAATGGCTGAGATACAGGCCAAGTGAGGAGAGCGAGAGTTGCGGAAGTTCAGAGCGGATCGATGGTAGATGGTAGATTATTCCAACTAGGGAATGCGAAAACTTCCATATAAGGAGGCAGACGGCATCCCCATCAAGGGCGTCTGGTCTATTGTATCGGTGCTGGCAAATAAATCATAATGTTGACTAAATTATCCAACATGACAAGACAGTGGCGCGCTGATCCCGTGTAGTAAGCCAAACGAACTTTAATACACCGAGTAAGTTGTACCTTTATCAGCACACGGGCTGGGACGGTTAGAGTGCAAGTCACGGTTCGGCGATCAGAGTCGTGAAGCGGTTCATTTCTCAGAGCGCCGCACTTTTAACTTATTTATCTGTAACTAATACAAGACAATTATTTATGCTTTGTAAATTCATTACAAGTGTTTTAATTGCAGGTAATAGACTGGCACAGACATCTTTTGTTCCCGCTTCCTTTCTATGGCCTTATTCGGTTACTAAGTTCGATAGCAGTGCGTGCCACCTTCTTCAGTACTCAACACAGCCCTTCCACATGCTTTATACAATGCTTTATACAATGCCATACTACTCACGATACAGTCAGATAGGTAGCTAGTTTCTTTATCTTTAAAACACTTTGTGACCTCACACTGAACAAGACTAATTCACGGGACAGAAGTATATCATAACAAAGGTGAGAGGGAGAGGGAACGCCGTTAGACGGCTTCCGGAAATGGTTCAAAAGTATCGAATTCCACCGTGCTCATTCAAGTATCTTGCGGGTGGATTACTGAGTCTGTCTTTTGATGAGTTACATTCCTCACCGATGTCTGATCAAGGCGATTCAGAGTTGTTCGGTGCATAATTCAGTAATTGAATTGTATTCCTATCATTATTCATGGCGCTAATGATATTCAAGACATTATAATAATGACTTGTACAAGACTGTGACAGTCGGGAGATAACTACACTCAGCCTCGAGAGCTTAATACAGCATTACATTTTCATCTATACCGTCTGTCTAACAACTCTTGTGGAGACAGTATTTGCACGTTTTGCAAAACGGATTCCATCAGGCGCCTTATGTCCTACAGTCATTACAATTCTACTCAAGGAAAATGAGCTGACGTTTTAACAATTTAATACACTATTGACTGTAATCGTTGTCCTGACCAATTGTACGGTCATGCGAATTATATTTTGATTTCATCAACCTTTAATTGCTGGTAAAACCTCAAAAAATAAAGACAAATGCAAATTGATTTCTGATAATATTTTATTAGAACAACAAAATATTAACGTAGATTACAGATAATAGACCGCTTGATTTGGATTCTGCCACAATATGGTACAATACAATTAGGGGACATCCATTCCCCGCCTATGTATAAATTGTGGGTCAGGTGAGTAGCTAGTCTTTTTATCCGCAGACAGCGACATGTATCCCCAACGATGGTCGCAAAGACCGGTGAGGAAACGCACATGTACACTGCACCTCTCGTAGGAACACGTGCTCGTTGGCGCGAGTCTCTAGGGTTTCAATCCGTTCAGACACCGCTGCCAGATTGTTGGTTTCACGTGCTATGAGATGTGAGTTCAGTTACTCAGAGTGGGCTGCTGAGAATCACGAGGGGTTCAATGCACTACGTCACTCCGGTAGGGTTATCACAGGGAAAGGTTCAATCTCGTTCTTGATGATGTAATCAAAGAAGTCGGCCAGCATCGACTCCGATGAGGACATTTTGTCTGCGTTCTACAAAAACAAAGAATACACAACATAAGTTACTACGCCTGGTACTTCAGATCTTCACAGATTTTCCAAAGGTGGGATTGGAATGTTTAAACATGTGATTTAAATACCAAACGTACCTTGACAAGAATGCAGGACAGGTCGTCTGGTTCGTTGTTGTTGGGGTCGGTGTGAGGGGACAGGATCTTTCTGACCTTATCCTCGCTGTCCACCTTTAGGAGAGGGATGTCGTTCTCCCAGCAGTAGGCCTCCACCAGCTTGTGCTGGATGCTGATGAGAACATCGTCTGACTTGTTCTCCAGCAGAAGACAAAGGGCCACGCTGTCTGCTTCCTCGCCCAGGAATTCGGCGCTAGGCATGGCTCCCAGAACCAGCCTTTTGTTTGTTGCAGCCATGTGGACCACGTCTTTGACAGCCTCTGCCACTTTGCTCATGTAACATCTGCAAAACGAACAAAGAACACGTGAGCTTACTGTAGATCGTTAGGTAACAAAACCTCAAAAATTCTCAGGTAAACTGAAGAAAAAATAAATAAATGCAGGTCTTAAGAGATGCTTACCTGTCTTCATGAGCCATTTTTGAAGCAAGTAAATCCGTAACAGTCATAATTGAAATTAAATCCTTTGTGTTATGTGATAAAAATCCACTGAGCAATACAGTATACTTCCACACTATCGAGTCTCGTCTGAACATGTGTTTCATACAAAGCAAGCCTCGCTTTATATACCGTCGGCGAAAAGTGGGCGGAGCTAACGGGTTTCTACGCGCTTTGTGATCCACTGGTTGTTGACCTGAATTGATCCCGCTAGGAAGAAAATGCCCATAGGAGTAAATGAACCTGGAAGATCGCAGGTTATTGACTTATTCTCAACAAAATTTTGTCATAAAGAAAATCTAAAGATGATAATGGTGCTCCAGTGACCCACAAGTCACTGCTCTTCCCAGGTTGTTATGTGGACCATTACATTTATCGTTAAAAGGACTTTACCACTTTGGTCATGATGCATAAAGAGAAAACGTCCATGCCAAAGTTCTTCGCTCTTGAAGAATTGGTACTTTCTACTAATATAATGAATTAATATGGACTTTATTTGTTTTAAACATATGAATCGTAATTATAACTCTGGACCTTGCCAAAAAGCTATAGTATTTTGGCCTTGGGTGTGAAGAGTGCATTGAGGTAACAGTGCAGAAATGTCTCATCTAACCAACTCCCTCTAGAAAATATATCAAATGTTGAACGCGAACAATGGCTTTAAGAAATATGATTGATCAGCTCTCTGATGAATATGATTAACCTTACACAATAGTCGAGGTCAGATCGGTATATACAGATGATGAAGACTACCGGTGGCTTATTAATATATGTCACGTATAATTGGATGATTCAAAGACAAGAACCGCTGCAGAGCACTACTAGTGCTTTGTTTTACCCATCTCATATCGCCATAGATAATCTGACAAACTAATTTGCATGTAATTATTGCGAAAGTCATCGGCCAACTGGCTGCATCTGAAGGACTCGGATACCCAGTCAAGCCATGGGGATCACTGGGAAAATTCAACAAGAAACAAAGAACAAAAAATTGCATCGCCGGATCGTAGAATCCGATTAACGGGACACATTATTGTTATGTTTGCCACTCATTCAAGGTCATTTTGTTTTCTCGATCTGTGACCAGATCAACTTTGTGCTTTTATAAAACAGAGAATGTTTACCTATTTATGTTGTCGCCAATGCATGTTCATGTATCATTCCAGTGAAATCTGGATTCCTTATCCGACTATGCGTTAATACAAATACCGAGGATGACAAATCAATTATCACATCAGAAGCAGCGCAAATACATATAGTAAACACGACTATACGTTTTTAGTAGAAAATGTTCTGAATCCAAAAATAAGTCATAGTATTTAAATATAACAAATGACTGATCAATGTGACATGCAATATAGATTGTTTTCAGTATACAAAGGTCATCGGCCTGATCTGGACCGCACTTGGTCCAGCACGGTAGTTAGTGACTCATTGTCTCTCTGTGGAGTCGTAAGTGACCGGATTTTCCTCGTATCGCACTTAATGTAACGCGCACCTGATTCTCTCAAAGTGTACTTTGGCAATTGACCAGGTTCGGTACACGGAAAGAGGTATCTGGTCCGACCGATCTCGCGGCTGGCGATAGTAACGGAGAAATAGCGAGATGTAAACATTAGGTAACCATTGCCTGACTAGCACAAGACTTGGTTCACTTGACAATACAAGTGCGTAACGTACAGTATTTCGGCATGACTCGAATATATGAATGAACCTTAGTCTCACCTGTGCCGGCTCGTAATCAGATTATAAATATAACGACATGATTCACTTTAAAATGATCATGCATATCAATCATTTCTTTTCTTATAGATTACCTGCATACAGATGTTCGTGAAATCATTGAAAAGCAAAATTTACTTGTTTAAATAAGAAAATAACTATAATACATAAACATATGTCTGGATGTATTAGACGACTACTCTATTATGTCTAATAAGACATAAGACAGTTGCATGTTCCCTCAAGTTAATCCTGTGTGTCTGCGTTTGGGTTTTTTAAGAACCTTATGATTTCCGGGCGTGACCGGGATTTCTGGGACAGCCGGATGTCACATACATGTATACAAATTGCGACATGAGCAAAGTAAGACCCCGGTCACAAAAAAACACTACCGCGAAGAACGTGCAACCATGTGGAAATGAAATATCGAACTTACTCATAAGTATACAGAAATCACAATGATGCCCCAGTACAATATGATCAGATATGACACACATGCAATGCATCAATCTTTAGTGCGAAAATGAATAATTTCAACCTATAAGGTCAAACCATGTTACTTTATTTTAGTTTAAAAAGATTATAGTTTAAGTAAAGAGAACCGGTGCACAACACAGGTCTTTCCAATCATCATAACTCTGTCGCACATTGCCACTGATCTACTACGATCATCTTGATTTGATTTGAACATATTTTATTATATATATATATATATATATATATATATATATATATATATATATATATATATATATATATATATATATATATATATATATATATATATATATATATGATACATATACAAATGGTTCGGACACAAGTTCTGACAACTAACTAGGTCTTTACCATCATTTACGATCATCTAATCTAGAATGGTACCGATGTCAACTTTCAATAATCTAATAAACAATGTGGAAGGGCCAATTGGTTTCACTGTTTGTTTGATACAAACAATCACAAGCAAAATTGTAAAGCTGGGGGCGGATCAGCAGCCCCACCCCCACCCCACCATTGCTACACGAACGTCCCAATAATCAATGTATATACCTTGTCTTAAGACGACAACTCGGCAGTAAATATTTTGATTATGCCTATTTATCTGTAAAATATTTCTGATATGATACATGCATTCTCACAATTCCCCCATTCTCCCCCTCCCCCCTCCCCCTCCCCCTCCCCCTCCCCCCCACTCCACATTTCCTATGTTCCCTCTTTTTCTCCGTCTTAAAATTGTTGAAATTGATTTTGTCAACGGATCTGTCAATTGTGCTAGAGATGCTTACATGTATATATTGTATGTGCAAATGAAATTCATCAACATAAGAAAAAGAATCAATATATGTTCGTTGGATTGCATATTTCTATATACATGTAACTCAACACGCTATAGTGTTTGTTATATGCATCACAGTGTAGTGAAAGTCCCTAAGTAATTTCGCATGGATAAAATCCGTCGTTTCACTTACAGTGGAAGACAGATGTTTCACAAACAAATTTATTTTCAACAACGTTAACAAAATAATATAAGAAAATGATATAACGTGCACAATGAATTCTACATTGTGTGGCACGTCTGTACGTGTACGTTAACTCCATGTCCAGATATAAAACGATGACTAAATATAAATCTTTAATTAATATCGAAAGAGTTTATATGATCTTTATTTTTTGCAAACCACGTCAAATGAATATATATGTGTCTAGTTACGCATTACATATTGAACATCTACGATGTGTTATCCACGGTACGTAATACCTATCTAGAACATCGATGTATTTCAAATACAGTGTATTGTGGATATCTCTACACAACCATTAATATATCGAGCGTCGAGACGTCCAGTATATACAGAATAAATATCATCCTTACATATGTCGAGATTCGATATGTCGAGTACAAAACAACGTAAATATCTCGAAGTACACCACTCTGATATCTTTAACATCGACATGCCGAATACAGCTAATCGAGGATATCTCGAAATCAAAATCTTTCTCGAAAATCGACTGTGTCATATCAAATACAAGGAACCATGACTATCTGGATGTACGGCGGTTCCCCCGATAGTTTTCATAGCAGAAATGTTTGCATACTGTAGATTGGCAAATAATCACAATGGTTTTAATTTCACTGTGTTCGCGATTTATCGTTTTCCCGCGAAATTAGACTCATCGTGAATATTAACATAAGTTTTTCAAACGTGTTAATGCTTATACTTTGATCAACTTGTTTTCTTGGAGCGTGAAATTAAAACCGTCGCCATTGGTACTTTTTGAAAAATCGTGACATTTTAAAACCGTGGATGGAAGTAAAATCCATGATCTGATGTATTTGTCATTCCACTCTATTTGCTATTATGATCTATGATCTACTGTATATTTTATTCCAGTATTTTCAATATAAATCTTTTAAAAATGTCATAATAAACCCACGCTAAACCATGCTTGCTGTATATTTATATGTAAGCAAGATGTAGGTTATAACAACATCCTTTGCAGAGTACGTATCACTGGTCCTATGATCCACCTTAATTAGAATGAAGTGATTATGAGGTCAGAGAGTCTGATATTGAGAGAGTGTGAGCAAATCAGTGCTGAAATGTTTAATACAGAGAGAGAGAGAGAGAGAGAGAGAGAGAGAGAGAGAGAGAGAGAGAGAGAGACGGGTGGGGGAAGATTCCTTTACGAAGATTTCCCATAGTTTCTGTCAATTTCCACAGGTGTTTGATGACAAGATTATCCAACGTAATCCCGACGTTTTCTATACACCTACACCTACCCGGAATACTGCGACATGTTTTGCATATACACAAACCAATGAATAGCTGTGGCTTAGAGGCGTGTCCATGACCCCGCGTTACAAGGTCCTTACAACCCCTCTGAACTGAAAGTACCTTTATCCTTGTTTGTTTTTGGTGTCCTTCGAATGCCCCATCGCCATGTTTGGACATTCCATTGATAGTTCCCATCTTCCTACTGAATTTACTATATTTTTAAATACTGTGAAAGATGAACGAAACACTTTCACTTCCTGCGGCATTCTAACACCGACTCAATGTACTTCACTATCGTTAATCCCCTGATATATGAGGTACATCGCTATAGGAACCCATAGTATGCCAACAGTTTCAGGGAATTAAACAATAACGATTGTGTTTACAGAAAGTTTAGTCCCACCTAATTCGCCTACATATTTTCTACGATTGTTTGATTTCTGTGAAAAAAAAACCAAGATTTGATAGAGGACAACTGGGAGTTGTCGCTATACTATAGATTGTTGTAAAAAGGAACAACATGCTGATAGTTTGAATCACATAACTAGAAAACAAAGTTATGTAAAATCAGTTACAGGGGACTGTTTCAAACACATTTTTGCATATGCATGTTTCAATATATTTGTATTATAACTTAAATAGCCATCCCCACGCAATGGAATAAAAGAGAAAACAGTTCATAATGTAGACTGCATTAAATTTTGATATATGAAAGTTGAAATATACATACCCTGTAATAAGGGCGTTTACTCATTGAAGTAATATCAAGTTGAAATTATATTTCACCTATAAAGTTATAGGTCAATAAACAGCTTTGCCAAACCGTGTTTCTGACCTCATTTACAATGTAAATGTCATAATTTATATTCTTAATGATTGAGTTTACATGTATAGGTACACTTATTAGATCTATGTCAGATATTCATTATCAAGGATATAAAAAATGAATATGATACCGATTTGGATGAACAAATTCTGTCTAATATATTATCTCTCTTATTCTAGGACATCGTTCTTCCAACATTGTATGGAAACTTCGCGACAGCTCACGGCGCAGGCGTTAGTAATCGATTCCGATTGATTGATTTCAAGCGAGTTGGCGTTGGCGAATTTTGCAGACACACCGTGCAGTGAAGAGCGAATGCAGTGTTATTCAATAGTGCAGATAGCAGTAATACCATCTCTTAGACAATAGCTAAACGCACGTGGTCCCTTGGTGCTATTGACAGGATTTGAAAGACTTGAGGAAATGAGTTATTCTCTTGGAAGACAATTGTTTTTCTCTCTCATGTACTCTTGTGTAAAGTTTCATACACATGTAAACAGGAATGCGTGGTGAAAGTATAAAGATATAAATCAAAACGTGTTTGTGTAGATTTGAAGTCGTTACTGCTGCGACTAATTAATGAACTATGACAGTCCGCCGCGGTCTCCTCCGCCGCGTTTATGACGTCACGAAAGATGTCACAGAAGCAAAAACGAACAAAAGTGCAAAAGCATAAAGACATATTTTCTTAAAAAGTGCAAATACGACAACATTGTCACATTGGGAGAGTGGTACATTTAACAGTACATCCCCAATAAATCAATCCCCCCTTTATCCTTAATCGTGTTTACGAGACGTTATCAAAGATCAACAGATTGGCAAATGGAGACATCCTTGTAAACCATTCATCCCATTTACTTTTATTGCATCTTTTGATTGAAAAAAAAACCCCAACAACATTTCAATAGCCTTTTTGGGGGGAAGGGTATACTATGCTTATGTTGGTTTATTCGCCAATCAAGGGCCCTCTGGGGGCACATACATTAAAAACAACAACATAGTCATGATCAAAACAAATCGTGGTTGAAAACTATGTGGAAAGAATGTCCAGATCCACATTACAAGCTTGTAGTCTGTTGCAAGTATATAAAATGATTTCTAGATACAATGAAACATGTTAGTAACTGCATCCAGCAAGAATATCAAAGAGCAGTGCATATAAATATATAAGTAAGCATAGTCGTTTATATACACAAGCCGAATTGTCAAACACATATGCAAGGATATGTGTACTGTATATCAAAACTTCAGAAAGTCATGCCAATTGTAATGAATGCTGGAATGCAAAACAAGTTTATTTTTACAGGTAGATACACGGAAAATTTAAAACAAACATATTGTTTCCTGAATTCGCGACAGCCCAGTCCATATAGTAATACACACATATATAAAGATCTCATCAAAGCGCAGATAGTTTGGTAAACCCGACCTTGGCCTGGATGTTTTCTGGCTTGTTTTTCCCCCGGTCCCGCCGGGAAGGTACTGCGTTTTAAATGATTTTGATATGCGGAATTCTGGTCATTAGCAGCGCTCGTTCAGCACATAATTAATTCAATTTCTAGAACAGGTAAAATAGATACTGGTATGTCTTCAGTTGTATTACAGCCTGGTTGGCACTAGGTTGCATTTATAAAAGAATGTTGTATATTAAAAATCTTAAAATAACCTTATAAGGTCATTATAGCATTACATATACGTGTCGTCATTTATTACAAGTGTAATGGGCTCAAAACAAAACTGTCAGGGTCAAGATCACTTTGACATTGATTGTAGATGTTTGTCGGTTATGATAATGTTTTATTTCATTTAGAAGCATGTTGTATATTATACAGTTAACAACACATCAATCTTTCCAAGTATTTCATCCATTATTTCTAATCATCATTATGATATTATTGTTTTTAAATATAATTATATGCCTCTGAGGGTCCTTGATTGCTTAATAAACAAAATTCTCTCTCTCTATCTATCTATCTATCTATCTATCTATCTATCTATCTATCTATCTATCTATATATATATATACACACACACACAAGACGCAATTATTATAGAAAGAATTGCTATATAAAGACGCAATATACCAGTAAGATCATGCTCTTTGCATAGAATATGTCTATTTTCAGTTCCTTTACATGCACCTGAATCCTTGAAGTCTTAATTGTTTCTCACCAATAAGACACACTGTTGAGTGTAAGAGGTTAGAATTATCCCCTTAATCCCGTTACAGATTTCATGAGCTATTTTGGTAGCTTGTTTCGAGTGATGCGATCCCCGAGACCTAGTGCTGCCCCACTGAACTAAGTCATTCTCACTTGATAACCTCATAACATTGACCTTTGTCTTTATATGACATGGTTATTAACATGGGGAAACTTTGAAATAATGTACAGTACTCATTTTAAATTGTTCTAAGCTTTAGGTAGAATCCTTTTTGCAGAAATCGATATTCAAGCATATTTTTTCTTCATATAGAACGACAAAGATCGCGTCTTAGCCTTATTTGAAGTACACAGCACATCATACATTGGTTAAATTAAGCATTGAATCATTATTTTTGAAACATGTGGTCTCATAACTTCAACGGTATGTGTGTGAATACAAATTGAAAATTTGTTTGGATATAACCTTTGGTATGAAAATAAATTGGCTTCTTTTTTAACTGTTAACAAAGAAATGTTTATCAGCGTAGATCTATATAATATCAGGTCGTGATTCGGTTTGTAGTTTGGAGAAATATTGAAGGATGTTGTATTCATACGCACCAGATTTGGTGATTGGGTCTTCTGTGGTATGCGTAAATATCACTCAAATCAATCAATGCAATTTAATTGGAGAAAAGAAAGTAAATGTAAATATTGTAACATAACTGGAAAAACACAGTCAGTTCTATGGTAATGTAAATTTGAACTCTTTTCTATTGTGAATAATGGTGCTTTTAGAAATTCATATACTTTTTGAATTATTAAAATTTTCTAATAATCCTTTTTTTTTTTGGTTTCCATTAAAATATATTGATATACTTGTATGAGAGAGAGAGAGAGAGAGAGAGAGAGAGAGAGAGATCTATTAATTAAAAAAATCCAATAATTTTACTTGCGCTGCATTATGTTTAAAAATGTTCATGTTAAGTTCCGTGACTCATCCATGTCAAGATTTGGTTGGTTCAAACATAAATTTCATTGGTATATAGAAATCAAATATCAAATCTTTATATCAGTTAATATATCCAATATCCAATACAGAGAAACTCGAAAGGTTGATTTTGTTATCAAACACACGTCTAGTAGTAAAATCTATCCGGACCTTATTCGAAATGGCATGCATTACGCATTTAGGTTTTTTTTTTTTATTTCAATCGACAAGAATATATGTTATCAGGTAGTTCGTATAAGATCATATATCAATTAATTTAGTTTCAATTTATTTAAAAATTAACATATGGAAAATTTCCTTTATTTTTTCAAATGGTTGCCTAGACATAACTTTATTTACTAGTATGCATTTTATAATATCCAATTGAAAAATAAATAGATGGAATAGCTGCAGACTGCCAGACTAAGTAAGTGTTCCAGCAGAAATTTACAAGTATGTCATATACATGCATGTACTAGCAAGTTCTACCATGCTCTAGTATATTCGAGATTCTTTATTTTTAGATTTATAGAAAGGTCTGAATAATTAAAAGGACTAGATGGTGGTGGCCATTTTCAGACTTTATAAATCTCCTTAGTTAGAAGAGCTCCGTATAAACATATAGTAAAACATTCAAATTCAAACTAAAATTTTATAAAAAATGCAATTAATCTTTACTAAAGAAGAGCTTATAGCTAACCAAATCATTTTGAAACATTTAAGGTAGATCTGCTTAAAATTTATAACCATGAACGTAACGTAGATATTTATTTTAATAGCATTTCATTTTTTTTTTCGATTTTTTTAAAATCACAAGACAAAAAGACATTGTACAAAAATTGACTTAAGGTATCTGATCCACCATAGCCCCAGATTCAATGAATCTGGATGCATAGCAGATGTACATGTATGTTGGATTAATACTCAGTGTACTTAGTCATAATGTTTAATTAGTTACTTACTTACTTACTTACTTACTTTACTTACTTACATAATTTTTAATATTTAAGTATCAGTATGCAAGCTAATAAATGACCTTTTCCTGTTCTTAAAGAGTTGCACCCTTTGCTTTAAATCTTTAAAAATAAATTCTAAAAAAAAATATATGGTAAAAAAAATTCTTTTCAGTAGTTTTTCTATTCCTAATGATTAAATACATCTTTCCACCAAACCATACATTGCTATTCATATTATTAATTTTTTTTCATTTTCAAAAATGTGCTGAATAAATATTAGAATATTTAACATACTACAGATCAACTCCTGTTGTATTCCTCACACGAGGACATCATGTGCACTTGTGTAACTACAGCATGATGGATATTTCATTATTTTGTATATAGTCCTGATTTTGTTTTTAAATTATTATTACACATTTATTTATTTTTCTTTTCCAGTATTACTTGTGTAAATGTATGTATTTGATGTGACTCTTTAGAAACTTTACGTCATATGTATAATGTTCAATCTCTATGTAGAGGAAATAAAGTATGAATGAATGAAACATGTGACCGTTTCCGATTCGGATGCCTGCAACAGATTGCTCAGTAAATTGTGCACCTGACTAGAGATTAATGGTGCCCGGGTTCGAATCCCGGTCTGGTCCGTCATTATTTCTCCTATCCTGTTATATTTGGTGTCGTGATCAACCCCTTGAACTGACAGGTTAACTCCTGTCAGGGGAAGAGCCTTGGGTGATCTTTGAGGGCGAAGATAATTTGAGGGGGGAGAATGTGACGACCAGACCGTTTGAAATACCGGGGCCAGATACTTCCGTTTGTAGAGCACTTGACTAAAGATTCAGAGGACCCCAAGTTCGAATCCTGGTCGAATCCATCAATATTTCTCCCATCCCGTCACAAATACATGACGGATATTCAAACCTAGAAAATCAGGTCCTAATATGGATCTGATACCTTAATTATTAAATCTAAGATTGCTTCATGATCCTGGGGCCTGGGGCCAGATGGATAGTTTGATGACTCCTTTAACGTCGCCATCCGTTCGAATCCCGGTCTGTTCCATCATTATTTCTCCTATCCCGTTACAAGTACATAACGGATATTCAAACCTAGAAAATTGGGTCCTAATATGGATCGGATACCTTAAGTCTAAGATTGCTTCATGATCCTGGGACCAGATGGATAGTTTGATGACTTCTTAAATGTCGCCATCGGACGAAGGGTGTTGGAGAGTTTCTAACTTATAGGTCTATGATTTGGTTTAATATGGTTTTATCTCCACGCTGACGTTAATGCACCAACCCACTTACACCCCCATTTCCAAATTCAAAACTTTGATCAATGTAGCTAATACCATCCTATATTTCAACCAAGAGAAGAAGAAAATGACGCAGTTCTCTAGTCTAGCTGTTGCACTGATCGCTATTTTTTCTCTCGTATCATCTGATGTAAATTGCGTCACAGCGAAAGGTGTCATTGTATTGATTTCACAACTATCGTAAAAATCCGGTTACTACGGAAGCTGTTTCGTCTCATCTATCCAATCAGATCGCGCGACCTCGGTTCATCTTGCATATATCCGCCCTAACTCTAACAAAGACACGCGAGACTAATCGGTTCGCTATATGACATTTGCACTACGTGGCTTACTGTTCTGACCGTCCCGGGTTTTTATTCCAAAGACTTATTACCTACCTTTTTTGTGGGATGAATTCAGCAGTATTTTGCAGAATGGCGGAGGCACACCCATTGCAGTAAGTCTGTTTTGACTTTTGAGTGCACCAGTAAATTAGCATTCTTAGCGTGTTCTCAGCTACTGTATTTGTTCAAATCTTTTATTTGATTGCATTTATTTAGAATTAGCATCGTCTAAGCATACGAATTTATATACGACGCTCATATTTCATGATGCAACTGAACAGATCAATGCAACGCATATACGACCTTTACATAATTCATTGTACTGTTGTAGCGAAGTTATCGAAAACAGCTGTTTGCAGTTTCTAGGTTGTCAATGCACGCCTTTTTCAATCAGGATCAGAATTCTTTGTACCCGTGGCTGTTAAGAATAGGTCCCGAGGCCTATAAAACTTGCAAAGATACTGAAATCGTATTTTCTTTGTGTATTTCCTTTGTTTGCAAGTATTGCCAGTATCTAAAAATAGCTTTACTTTCCGGTTCGTGTCCCGAGGTCACATGATTCCCCAGTGTATCGGTATAAAAAAAAACGGCGCTAATCTTTATTACCTGTAAATTCTGGCAGTTTTAAAATTTAATAATAGTCTATGCAAATAATCAGTGCTGCAGCGTGTATCAAAATCAGATCAGATCTTGCATCATCCCAGACATTGTCTTTGTATGATCTGAGTTACCTTTGTTACAATCGATAAGCTATTGATTTAAATTACATGACCTTTTTCATTTCACACATTTTTTTTTTAATTCAGAATCGGTCAAGCTCTGAAGGACAGCCTTTTACAAGCAGTGTCTGAGGACAGAGTAGTGAGGGGAGTGATGTCATGTGCCAAGCTCCTGGAAGTGTAAGAACCCGTGTGATCCTCCTTACACCATTGCATGTGATAGGACACATCAGATTTTGTATTAAGGGTTTATTTTTTTTAATGGATACAGTCCAATACGTATCTTTACTACTTTATAATAAAAGCGCGGATCAGAGGTTTTTTCCGGGGAGAGGGGGGGGGGGTCCAAAGCAAAATTTTGCGATGTGTGCATATTTTCAAAAGCTTTACAATGTGAATTTAATAAATTTGAATTTTCCAGGGGGGGGGGGGGGCTCTAGATCCGCATGTGATAGTGCAAGGGGGAATTAAACCATAAGTTAAGACATATCAACATGTACTGCTGTACCCGTATAGACATACATCGAAGCATTTTTACCTTAAACATGTTCGATGAAAACACGCTTCAATAGTTTACATGTTTATTTTTTGGTATAAAGATATGCCTACATATAGGTAGAAGCCTGAAGGAAAAGACACGTTCTTAGAATCGATCGGGAATGCATGCTGTTCTGATAGTCACCCAAATAAGCGTATAGTGTTGCACACGGGGCTGTGGATGTATTCTACAGTAATGCAGTCTCACTGTATTATTCCTGGTTCTTCCAGATGTTGATACTTAGATGTATTATTCCTGGTTCTTCCAGATGTTGCTACTAAGATGTGAATGTATTGTTCTTGGTTTTTCCAGAAGCCCAGAGTGTGTTATGGTTTGTATTCTACCCGCTTCGGTTCCTAGCCATGACGTCACGTTCCACATTCAGCAGACGTTAGTGGAAGCTTTTTGTGTGGAGCATGGCATTCCAATATTGAAGGTGACTGCAATTAAATTTTGGGGAGAGAGAATTTTATGACGTACAATCACGATTACTGTAATAATTCCCACTAATGTGTAATTTTTATTGATTTTCCTACACACACAAACGCAACTGAAAAAAAAAATATCACGGAGTCTGTCTAAATGTTCATGCAATGTTTGACGTAAAAATGTCAGTTTATGACGCGGGGACTCGCAGCTGGTGCAGCTAAAGCGTAGTTCACACAGAAATCAAGGCGGCAGCTTTTTGTATTGTGTGAAGATGTGGATAAAGGCATTACAGCCCTCAATGGAACGCTCGATTTCTTGGACAATTCTTTCTATAACAATCCTCATGTCTACATGTAATTGATTGCGTGGTATACTATAGTAATTTATTAACGTGATTGGGGGATGAGTTTTTCTTATGAAATCTTGAATGTCATTGTCTTTTAGATTGATGATTTGGAGAAATTGGCTGTGATATTTGCGGGAAGGAAAGATGTTGCAAACAGTCTGGACAACAATCAGGATGAGGGGGAGGGGGACCTCACCTGTCTCCTCGTACAGGTAAATATGTTTTTAATATTAGTAAGTACTATAAGATGTCAACATATTTTTTTCATTAAATAAAGGATTGGGAAATTTTCACTCGAATTTTGCATGGTTAAAGATGTCAGGAAGTCGCGAACACACCTAGAAAAATAATTCCTTTATGGATTCAAGAAGAGAAATTAATTTGTTAATTAGAGAAGACTTAGCCTACTTCTAATGTAGGAATACGTAACCGGGTTGACTCAGAGAACAATATACTAAATTATTGCCGATAGAAACCGCTGGACACATCTAGACGGATAAAAAAAATAAGAGCCTCTCTATACCGGCTAGCGTTCATGGTCAGCAAGGAATCAATACGCCTCCTACCGGACAAACAGATGCGTGTAACAGAGGAAGCAGTGCTGAATGTCTATAGACATGCAACTTAATGACTTAAAGGTCTTAGTGTAATATACGGCGAATTAATCACGCAATAATGGGATTCAGTTCACCATAGATTAGGGAAATATTACACTAGGCGTGCAGAAGTGTTATAATAGTAGGCGAACTCCAGGAAACTTTGAATCCCAAAAAGCTGGCTATGAATTAATATGAGACCTTTTATGATGTCGGAGCATAATGCATTTACTAATGGGAAACAAGAAACACCTATGTCGTGAACAATAAATGCTTCAGGTGCTTTATTACCTTGTGTGATTTTTGCTTCTCGTTATCACAGGTTCCGGAAGTCAAGAGTCCTGCAGACCAGTTTGTCATGGAGTTTTGCGAGATGATATTTTTACCTCATCCCAGAATAGATTTACCTGCATGATAGCAACTACTGAAAGCTGATTTCTCACCATTACAGAATCAGGTAATCATTATGAAGCCAATTATCTAAATTTACACTTAAAAAAATTAAAACCTCATTCAAAGGAAGCAATTAGCTACTACTGTGGTTGAATTTCAGGACGTTTTCACTCTTCGTTTCGGCTGCACCGTATTGAATGGTGTCCCACTGTCCAGGGGGAATCCCCGGCCAGGCCAGAGCAGAACGGGACCACGTGACCCAGCCCAGGGAGACACTACGGAATCTCCGTGCGGATCATTGGTTGGAAGATGGTCAACAATTGTGCAGTTTTCTACTTAATTGATGGATTTAATAAAATTGTATTTTTTGAAAAGAAATAAAAACAGTTTGCAATCAGTCATTTTCTTGCGTTCATTTTGTTTCATTAACAAGAAATTTACCATGATTGAGGATGGACATATATATACTCGGCAGTTTCAAAATAATATTGATTAGAAACTAAGGTTTATATTATGAAATATATGATTTTGAATTCATGGAAAAATTGATGAATTGGTGAATATATAAAAGTATAAGACGTTGTATATGTAATAGTACATGCATATCTATATAATTCCGGAAGTTTCGAATCACGCATTTATCCTGAACGTGAGACATGCATTTCCTTATTTGGAAGCAAATAGCACTGTGTCGTCTAGATTTAGCAAAGGTCGCGCCACAAGTAAAGGTTTTGTACCGTTATCAGATGTGGATGCACATTTGCAGGACAAAGCCTCCACTGTCACAGCATAACAAATGAAATCGGCTTAAGGGTGGGAAAAGGATGTCGTATTTTTGTAGGTCCTTTTTTAAGTTAAGCGGGAAATAGAGTCCTAAGATGAGCTTAAGTTTCTTTGTTTTGGGGTTTTTGTTTTTTGGGTTTTTTGGTTTTTTTTAAAAATTTTTAACGATTTTGACGTAATAACGTTTAATAATATTTCATTTATTTTCTGCGGTCGAACGGCATTTCCTAGAGGTTACCCACTAATTTAGGATGTACACACACATATTTATAGATTCGTTCAAAACGGGACTGAAAACTTGATTATTCATACCTGATGTAAATATAAATCAACAAAGATGTATATTTCAAGGAATCGTTCAGAAAATAACTAAAAGATGTTTCTAAAAATATGAACTAGTGGCGTCGCCTGCCATTTCTGTAGACTAGCATATTTTGCTGATTAGAATATGTAATGTATGATCCTACCTCGAGGACTCTATTAATTATTATGCAAATATTTGTTTGATATTAATTGTACGGTTATAACGCATGTACTAGTTCAACGGAGTTTTAAAATGGTTGCGGTAAATTATAAATATCACAAGGAGTCTAAATATGGATGGACTTTAAGTGGCCTTTCTACTAGAAATGACGCCATCGGGGTCGTGTCTTCCAACACAGAATACTAGCTATATCAAAGAATACTAAAATTTTGTATGATCCGGGGGAAAAATTTCAAAGAAATCAACAAACAAACTGTCCTTAAACTTTCAATCATTTTAAATTCATTGACGTCAAAACTTCAAATTTGACGGAACTGAAATAAGGGTACAGTCATGATCTGCATTGACTTATGAATAAATCGCTTCCGAATTTAAAACTCTGGGTAAACATAACCCGGTTTTAAGTATCATTCCACGTCAGTCGCATTGTCATGGTATGCTAAGAATTGTCATTTTTACCTGTCCTACTTTCCACCCGATTCATACCTTTAATGTATACTTATATACAACGGAACAATTCAGGGAAAAAAGTAGAAATAGTCGTCTGCTATCTCATGGTATATGTATACACGTACGAAAGCACCTGTTACAAAACCCTTTAAGTAGAAACGAACTTGTTTACCTGAAAGATTTTAGTCAGTGCGTTTAAATATTTATATCCTCACAACATGGATGGAATAAAATTTGCCATATTGATATTTACACGTAAGCCACATGCTGGTTAGAGATGTAACAAACTTGACTAGATAGCATTTATGGCTATCTTATTTTGCATATAAGTACAATGTAAGTGGACATTTTTTATTTACACGGTACACCCACCATGCAACCGATATATTCAAAATGTACAAAATTACAATACAATAGCACAGAACGGACTTTTTTTGTTCTTTTCAATCAAGAGTCCAAAACCAGACGAATTAATATGAAATTATTACCATGACAAGGACAGACATCAATAAAGTTGGATAAAATATATGCCAGCAATGCATCCCCAACACAATAATCTTGATATTATTTTAGAACATGCGTAAAAAAAACTTTAGTGTGTAAAAAAGGTAACAAAAAGTGTTGTTTTGATGAAATTGCCAACAGAGGTAAAAACTTTATAGCAAAAAATAAAAATAAAAAAATATGTTTATTGTTCAAATCTGAAAAATATGGATCTATACGTGTTTGTTTTTGGTGAGTTGAAATATTTTCTTGCTCTTGTATTCATATTTTTCACAAGATATAAAAAATACATTTCTTCTTCAAGTAGTGTTACATGTATATGCGGGGATCCATACATTTTCCCCGGGAAGGAGTGTCGGGGTCAAAAGAATAATTTTGTTTCTGGGAGGGGGGCCAATGTCTATTTTCGAAAACTTTACAAACTTTACAAGTGAATAAAATTGAATTTTAAAGGTAGATGTCGTAACCCATGACCCCCGCTTAGATCCGAGCCTTTTTATGGATTAGGGTACGTAAATCGTAAATTATAGTCTATATTAGAAAAATGCAGATCCTCTCGGAAAAAAAATTGGATCATTGATAAATGATTCTCAAAACATAGTATATTTGAAATGCAGATATGTATTTCATAATCCACCAATAACAATATAGTATCAGTACAGTCAAGGTGCCTGTCAATATGCAGCACGTGCATCGTCAGACAGCTATTGTTATTATTATACTTTCATGTTAAATACTGAAATCTGATTGGTTTAGACGCAGTTGACAATCCGTTCCCTTACCCTCAGCGTTAGCAACACGCTTGGCAACGGGCCGATAGAACGAATTGTTACATGCGCGTAAATTATGCGCGTACGGTTCGCCTTTAAATTCACGTCATTTCTATATAAAAGCAGTAAAATTTTCTCTAAAATTAAGACATTCAGTATAATAAAATAAATAGTGCCTGTTTGGGAGGGTAACCGTTGAAATTGACACCCCTCAAAAACCATTGTCAACCTCCGCTTCGCGTCGGTTGACAATGGTTTTCTCGGGGTGTCAATTTCAACGGTTACCCTCCCAAACAGGCACTATTTATATAATGGCACAGCACGTGCTAAATCGTTGTTATAACAGCATATGGTGTCCAATTCCTTATACACGTTCATCAGTCAATGAGTTTACATGTAGCACTGTCCTAATTCGTTTTACAATAACATTATCCCTTCTCATGCGATATAAAGGAACTAATCTAAAGGGTGGAATTGTGGTTAGTTGGAATAAATTCTGGTATGAGACAATAGTCCAATAGACAGGTGACCCGTACATGCGAGTATTTCATTGTTTTTGTATTCATCTGGTGTACACGAAATTCCAAGAGGTCTTGACATACCTGTGACATCGTCTTTACTGTCAAATTGCCAAATTTCCTAGATACTTTTATCGAGCACTATTATTTTTTTTATCTTCTTTTTTTTTTTTGTTTAGAATATTGTGTTCCATAAATTTCATGTTTTTAACAAATTATTTTTTTTTCTTCCTATGCATGTGGTATTGGAAAGAATTGCTCCCCTTTTGATTGTTAAAGATGCCAAGGTTTGCAGAGTTGTCTTTCTTTTCTTTGTCCAGACCGTCATGAGTTTTATTGTAAACTTATTTCAAATTGGCATGTAAGGATTGAATCATTAATCTTATCTAAGACAACATGGAAGACATGAATAAAAGCATGGAAAATTAAAAAATATATATATACGAATATGATTAATGTGCAAGTCCCTTTCTATATGTGTTTCGAAGGGTACAAGTCTATATGTAATACACTGTTATAATTAAATACAAATTTAGTTTGTCTTAAGTGAATTGTTTTTTGGGTTTGTTTTTTTTGGGAGGGGTGGTGGTTTCGGTTTTGTGTCAGCATATCTCCTATTAAACTGATAAACAGAATTTTAAAAAAATGTACATAGCATGTTAATATGTTCATTTAACTGGGGGTTAGGTTTTGAACTTAAAAGTTTGGCCATGATTGAAAATACCACAGGTGCTTGGGGACGGGATATATACCACTTCTCATTTTATACCAGTGGTATATATATACATTTTAAACATAGCGTGTTTCGCATTAATTGTGAATTTTTTTAGTGTAGCATACATCAAGATTGAGTTAAATTTAAATGCACATTTTGGGACAGAGTAAAAAACATTAATATATCGATGGAATATTAAAGATACTATTCCAAAAACGATGCTACATGCCTGCACAGGCAATTCCGATTTTTTCTTGGATTTATTTTCTTTTGAATACACAACTTTAAATTAGTCCATTCATAATATACACATACTACTGGAAAAAGTCTGTCAGCGCAACTCCTCTGAATTTCAACTTTGAGAAACTTTGCAATTAATTAATATAGAGGTTTGCTCATTTTCAAGTCGGCTCTTGTCTCCGGGTAATCCTTAGGTCTTTATCGCGCTATCGTCATCATTTCATCGCACCATGGCGCTATCGACTGTATTGCGCGTGCGCAGTTAGAAAGAGAAATGGCGTCAGGCATTGAATGAATAAACGGATTATATATCAGAAATCTACTTTACTCGGTTGATAAACTTATCTCTCTGATAATAATTAGGTATTACAAATTAACCATGCCTTTCTTGTCAGACATAAAAATATTTACATGTATAAGAGCTAAACTATAGTTTAATATATAAAGGTATTAAAACAATAAAAAAATCGCATGATCTATAGGCATGATTTGGAAACGGGGAGGATGATAAACCACATCTTCATTAGATTCAATAAATAATGTGTCTACAGTGGTTGCACCTCCCCCTTTTTGAAAGTGGAGAGAGAGAGAGAGAGAGAGAGAGAGAGAGAGAGAGAGAGAGAGAGAGAGAGAGAGAGAGTACATGTATAAGTATAATTATTTCCAATTACTGTCACAAGGGGCTGTAATACAGTTTGTGAATTTTTTTGTGTAATAAAAATTGGGCAGTATTTAATTCCATTATTAATTTTTGAACAGCCTGTTAAAAATAAACAATCTTTTAGCCCAGTTCGCTGAGAAATTCATTTTATATAGTTTGAATAGTATATACATGTAGTATGAATGAAACAAATAGTCGGTTGACAACCCCATGTACATGTTTTTGTGTATTCGTTAAAAACATGACGTAGGGGTATACATTAAACGCCGCAAGGCAAGAAGGGATTTTAAGAGACAGCAGATAGTAATTAATGTTCCAAACATTAAAATGTAGCTTTCCATGAAGAATCATATGAATAATAATAGCAATTTCTCAGAAATACATTTTTTCTATAAACATTCTTTTGGTTATTGCTTTCTTTTTGAAATTTGAATTGATCCTTGGTATTTTTATTTTACTTTGCAGGATATGCTCGTATTGTTTTGTAAATAAAATGATTAAATTTTCATATTTTTAAAATATGTACTGTCAAATAATGCCATATAGATTAAGGTAGTATGGGACACTTCCATGTTGTGACGTATTGTTTAGCGAAATAAACAATAAAATAAAGTGTACTATGATAAGAAGTGTCTTTACCAATATTGTAAACTAAAAGCGTAGCGCAGTGGATTAGAGGGTTTACTACGAATCTGTAAGTCATGAGTTCGAATCCCGCTGGGGATTTTACAATTTTTACCTTTCCAAATATTTTGAAAAGCTATTTTTTTGGTTAAATATTGTAAAATTTGAAAATTCAAAACCGGTGAAAGTATTTCAATTATAATGTACTTTAATCCACATTAATATCGACAGATATCCCATACCACCTTAATGAAAATACTTTTTTCGGTGTGTTTATCTAAGAAATAAGATAGGGATAAGAATTTGGTTCGTCACGTGTTCAAATCCTGTGAAGCATTATGAGCTTGTTAGCATACTCATTATCTTGATCACGCGCGTAGCTTGTATCCATGTTAACTTTTTATCATTATTTTTATATATTTACGATTGAAAATGACTATTAGAAACATTATGAACTTTGCATTTATAAACAAAACTTTCATCAGGAAAACATGATAAACTCTTGCTATGAGTATATTACAGTGATTTCGTAAATTATATGATTTCTTTACCCCCTAAAAATTAACAACAGAATGAAGGTTTTAACTGTCTAAAACACAAGGGGTTAATCATATTAGTACGGCGGTGTGGAAAAGTCCGATATAAAAATAAATAGCTATTTTGACGAATTACGTATTTGTTTGGGATTCGTTCAGACGAAGTTGGATTTGTTCGGACGAATTTGGATTTGTTCGGACGAATTAGCTATTTGTTCGGACGGAAAAGTCATTTGTTCGGATAAATTAGCGATTTGTTTGGACAGATAAGTTATTTGTTCGGACGAATTAGGATTTGTTTGGACGAATTGACATTTGTATGGACAAATAACTTAATTGGTCTTGTAGAAACTTTGTGTGTGTGTGTGTGTGTGTGTGTGTGTGTGTGTGAGAGAGAGAGAGAGAGAGAGAGAGAGAGAGAGAGAGAGAGGTGGTTAATGCAAATTAAAAAGCAATAACCAACAGACTGTTTATAGGAAAACAAATTCTGAGAAATTGCAATTATTATCCATATGATTCTTCATGGAAAGCTATATTTTAATGTTTGGAAAATTAATCACCATCTGTTATCTCTCCTTGATGTCCCTTTCTACCTGTATCTGTCGTTTAATTTATTTCCCTCCGTTTTTTTTTTGTTTTTTTTTTTTGCTTTCTAGGAAGTAATATGTACATTATATAGAAAAAAGTCTAATGTATGAATTAAATGAATATTCTAATAATAATTAAGTATTACAAACATTATGACGATAGCGCGATAAAGACACAATGATGACCCGATAGAGCATCACGTCTTCGATATTGTATCATCGCGTCATCGCTATCGCACCATCGCGTTATCGCCATCGCACCATCGCGTTATCGCTTTCGCACCATCGCGTTAACGCTATCGTACCATCTTGTCATCGCGTTATCGCTCCGTCGTGCCATCGCACCATCGTCATCACATTGTCGCACCATCGCATCATCGTCCTATCAACGTCATCGCAGCATCGCTTCATCGTCATCGCATTATCATATTATCTTACTATGGATGCAAATCTCGATGGTGCGATGATGCGATAGTGAAATACATGGTCCTATCCGGATTCCATATAATAATACACATTGCAGTAGTTTTCCGGTCAATTAAACCGATAAAAAAAACATATACAAAATTTGTTCACAAAACAAAAGACATAAAAAGGGTATCGCGTTATTTCGCCTCATATGAAAATTCGTCACTGACGTCGAGACGGGGATTACGACTTTGTCATCGCTTCTAATAGAGGTCATAATGTTTTGGCAAATCAAAAATAAACCTGTGAACATTTTGTTCATAATTATTTCTAAAGTTTGTTTTCTTTACAATTGATGCATAACATGCGGGTTGAATAAACCCAAACATTCTGGGGGCGAAACCGAACGGTTCCCTTTTCTAAACATTCCCATGATGCATTTGGTTTGGTTTTTTTAATTGCCCATGAAGAAATTATTTCTAATTACTTTGAATATTTCTTCCTTTAAAAGGAGACCAATTCTCCTGGTGAAAAATAGGCGAAAGTCTATAATTTTCTATGATAATTGGTTGGTATGGAAAATTATTTGATACTGTAATAGCCAAAAAATCGGACCATGCAGCTTTAACAAAAAGTCATATATTTCATAAAGCTATACAACTATCCAGAAGAGTAAAATCGGTAACGCTGGTTAATCTTTAATCATATGACTAGGATATATGCCGAGTTTTTGAACATTGCAAATGCCATATAGTATTAACGGATGATCTACAAAATATATATATTCAGATGAAACTTGGATTCATATAAGATCGTATTTAGCTTAATTCCTATCGGAGGGTAAGTTTTGGTATTGCTTGTTAATGCTAACATTGCGACAGGTTTTATCAATCCTTGATTCCAAAAAGTATCGACGAGAGCTAAATACTTTAGTCTCTCAAATGTTGGGGTTGTTTTATATCAAAAATCTATATTTTAATTTTTTTTTCTTTCCCGACTTTGATAGCAGAAAAATTGACAACATTTATCAGTAGCCTATATAGCGGCATATGGAAACCACTGTGACATCTATAAATCGGCTGTTAAAATTAAAAATAATGCATTTCAAAAATAAACGGCGATTTATTGTGTATAAATTGGATATAAACCCCTTTAATCATTTACTGCAAAAGGTATAATTTTATCCCGTTACTTCAAGAAAAAAAACTTGAGCGACAGTGATATTTCAAATTGAAGTCATATAAACGAGAATGACTAAATTACCATTTTTATTCAAGAAAATATTCGGCCACAAAAAGTACTAATGAATAAAAATCACCTTTACTTATTTAAGAGAGGAAAAAGATTGCAAATGAAGTTTTCAAATTATTTATCTTGGTCCAATCTAAAGTTAAGAATTGATTACCACATTTAGTATGCGAGTTTATTCCGACGTCACAGAAAATGGACTTGATAAAATACATCGTAGATCCAAGTTTTTCTCTTCTATATATTTTACATCAAAGGGCAGATCACTTTAACTACCCAAAAGTACCTTTAATTCAGTTTATCTATAGTTATAGAGGGATCTTAAAGCATATATTGCTATTCATTCTGTTACTAACTCAGTAAAGTGTAATGATAGCAATAAAATTATTCCAGTACACAACAATTAACACACACGGTAGTGCTAATCCATTACCTTCATTGATATTCTCTCCTATTTCATAACCCATTTCAAATAAAACCCGTGAAACTCTACTTACTTAGTGTAGGTCAATCAGTTGTATTGATATACAATTTTAAAAATGTGCTGCTCATCAACATTTTAATTACAAAGTTTAATTATCTTATTAAAATCACCTCAAGTAGATAAATATAAAAAGTATTGAAAAATTCAGTTAAAATGTTTCTTTTTCTTTTATATTAATCTATACACAAAATTTCGTTTGAACATTCAATTTTTGGACCACGAGAGCTAAGTTCACTTTAGGAAAACAGACGCGCAAAGGTATAAATATGTTAACCTGATTAGTAAGTTTATAAGTTATTTTAACTGTTCAATGAAAGTTTTGTTTGACAAAATTTGGTGTATGAAAGTACAAAGAGAGACAACTCCTCCATCATCATATTGTAGATATATTGTACGGTATATTATTCCAAAAACCAAATGCACGGATCTAGAGGGTGGGTTGGGGGGGGATAACCCCCCCCTGGAAAATGAAAATTTATTAAATTTACATAGTAAAATTATCGCAAATATGCCTCGGACCCCCCTTGGCAAACACAATTATCCTTCGGACCCCGCCCCCCCCCCCACCGGAAAAATTTCTGGATCCGCGCATGGACCCAGAAATGATCTGATGTTATAGTGGTCAGGAGTTGGGGCTGATTTCCTGCCAGGGTCGAGAACCAGAGGTATAGCTTTGGGATCGTAGCCTCGATGTGGTGCTTAATTAAAATAGGCACATTTTACACATATAACGCAATTTTCGTCAATTACAAAACATCACTCCTGAATATTTCAGTATATATAAAGCTACATGTAAATATAATGCATTTTTAAGATGTGCATCGTTTTATAATTTTTCCATATCAACATAACCAAAAACGTCGGTTTTTTTTCTACTTTTTTTATCCATAAAATCAGTTTCTGAACTCTTGAGGAAAAAATACAGGTACTGCGCAATAAAAGAAAGTTGGAGACTAGTGAGAAATTTAAAAGGGTCTTCTTGAAAAGCAGCAAATCACACACAGATCGCATTATAGAATTGAATGCACGCACGCTGTTAAGGGAAATACCTCATGGCAACCAATACAGAATGAATTGTCAAAAGAGCACAAAATGTTGACGTCGGGCAAGCTATACTAGGAATCAACCCGGTCCGTTGAACAGCTACTGAAATTCGGACATATCAATGTAGGTGGATGGACTAAAAATAATCATGATTTGAGAGTGCTTTTGTTAAAAAGTGTTAATGCAGACATAATTAGTGTTGTTGAAACACATCTAGGAAAAAACGAGAAGTTGGATCTAAAAGAACACGGATATGAATGGTTTGGACATAATAGGTATGCTACTCACATAAATGCACCAAAGCCATCTGGAGGTGTCGGTTTTCTAGTGAAACAATGTGTACCTAAGTCCTTTCATTTAAACATATTAGATAGATCCTATGATGGAATACTCGGATTGGAGCTACGTCACATAGAGACAGAAATCCGAGTTGCTGTGTTCACATGTTACCTTCCACCTGAAAACTCTCCCTGGGGACGCGATGCAGATACATTTTTCTCGCACATCTTAACACAGATTTATCTGAATTATGATATGGACTCTATCTTTCTCTTAGGAGATTTTAATGCTAGAATTGGAAAAAATTATGATTTTAATCGTGAATTTGACAAAATTGGTGATAGAGTGATATTGGATAACATTTGTAATAAACATGGACAGTCATTTCTTCCACAGATAATTTTTGAATGACAGTAAATTTTGTGTCCTCAGTGGTAGATTTGGTGATAAATCTGCCCATCATACATCCATTTCTACACGGGGGAAAGCAGTAGTGGATTATGTATGTGTTCCACACGACACCTTAGAAAACTGTTCAGACTTCAAGATTCTGCCTTGTAACAGTATTATAGAATCTGACAATCTACAAGAATATCTAGCCGCACGAAGCAAAGTACCAGACCATGCTTTCTTACTGTTTGTTATCATTTTAGAACAGGATTAAGAGACAATTCTCAACAATATCCACATGATGATGACGAACTGGTAGCTCCAAACGACACAGTGGCTAGGAAGCGTTTTGTAGTGAAAAACATTCCAGCAGACTTTATGAACTCTGATTTGGTGAAGAGGTCATTATGCGATCTAATAAGAACTACCGAGCTATGCAGAGAACAACAAAATGAAATTGATAACATTTACAGTGAACTCTGTGATATTATATTCAAAGAGATGAGAGAAAATTACCAAGTAAAGATGGGTCCAGAAAAACTCGTAAGAAACTACGTACAAATAAACCATATTGGAATGGTGAACTATCAACTTTATGGAAAACTATGCGAAATAAAGAAAAACTGTTCTTAAAGGCTAAAACCAAAAACACCCAACAAATTTTAAAGTATGAATTTCTTTCGGCCCAGAAACTCTTTGATAGACGCCTAAGATTTTTTGAGCGTAAATATAGAAAGGATCTTGCACTCAACATTGAACATGTCTCAACTAATGATCCAAGGAAATTCTGGGATGAACTGAAAAAACTTGGGCCAAAAAAGAAGTCGAATATCCCTATGGAAAATTATACTTCAGATGGAGGAATTACCTCTACCAGATCAGATGTTCTCAAAACATGGGAGGCAGAATTTTCAAAATTATACACACAAAGTGATACAAACTTTGACCAAGAATTCTACAATGAATGCCTACAACATAAACAATCACTTGAAGATAACATGGTGCTGCCCTCATACATACCAAACAGACTACTTATTATCAAAACCGCTTTGGTTTGAATTTTCCGATAGCGTCACGATCAATTCTGTCAGCTGCGTCAACCATAAACAATACACGCCGCCGGTGTAAAACCTTTATGATTGGTCAACTCCTTTTCCTAGGCGGAGTTATCAGTGCACGCTTATGCAATGCCAGAGCTGAAGGATTTTTTTCAGAACAGTTCATTTTTCCCCAATATGGAGTTATTATCGACTATCCTCTACAATGTATGTTTATAATAAATTCATGCAAATCTCTCTCTCTCTCTCTCTCTCTCTCTCTCTCTCTCTCTCTCTCTCTGTGTGTGTGTGTAAACGGGCGTTAAACCATAGTCTCAAGCTACGGTCTACAGTACGGCGTTAAACAAAATATAATACTTAAAAGTGCATGTGCTCCGCGTTCATTTCATGTACTAGTATATACCGTAAATGTATAATGTACATGTATTACCTACTAACTCACCAGACGAAGTGATAGAAATGAATTCCTCGATTACACCTTTCGATCGGCAATAAACGAATTGAACGATGATATGAAAGAACGAGACGGAAATGGAAAGTGCAACGGGGTATATACATGTATATGTGCGTCTTCACTAGGCAAGTGTCCGATTCGTTTCAATTCTTCTTCTGTTACCCTACCACATTCGGTGTAAATACATATACTTTATAAAAATATCCCCAAACAATTTACCGCAGATTTCATTATTTTACTTGTCTCTGAACCACCGATCACAAGCTCTGTACAGTGGCGTGGTTTCACTGGTTTGTTTACATATAAAAATGACAGCTCTTGATCCGCTTTCCGAGTAAGCCTAAAAGGTTGTTTAGTAGGAGAAAGTTTGGGGCAAGTAAAGCGACAATTATTAACAGTTACTGTAGTAAACTAAATGAAGAATTATTTAAATTGATTATTTGCACAAAATGTGGTATGATATGATGTTAATCTTTTCAAAACTAGCGTCATTTTCGTGCGCCGTAAATTGCAAGATTTTCGTAAGTATCGTATGCACTGTAGCTTTATATTTACTAACTCAAATTTTCCTCGAAGAGCTACAGCTATATGTACCGTATGTATGTTTTATTGCAAGTGTACACTTTCGAAAAATACCCCAATTTCGTCAATCACGAGTATCCCGGTGAATTTTCATTCTCCGAAAAGTTTTTGTTCTGTCCGTGCATAATTTAGTCTGAACCAGCAGCCAATCAGCGTTAAGCTGAATCCACCAATAAAAAAGTTTGTGGTTAAGGTACGGGTATTGTTTATGCATGACGTAGCTGATAGTATTGAACGCGACGCGATCCGAAAATTCATACCAAATCGGTTCTAATAATAACAAGATCATTACTAGGGAGGAAGTTGCTCATGCCGTATTAAATTCAAAAGAAGGAAAGGGTCCTGGGTTCGATCAGATGTATTATGAAGTCATCAAGAACTATGAAACCATAACCATACTCCAGAAATTATTTCAGTTGTGTTTTCAAACAGGAAAAGTACCACAGCAGTGGAGGAAAGCTCTTATTCACCCTATCCCCAAGGATACACAATTAGACCCAAGAATACCATTAAACTATAGAGGAATTAGCTTATTGTCTGTGGTAGCCAAGTGTTATAGTTGTGTATTAAATAACAGAATACAATTTTTTCTAGAAGAAAACAACGTCATTGTGGACGAACAAAATGGCTTCAGAAAGGATAGATCATGTGTAGATCACGTGTTTACATTAAATAGTTTAATACAGAACCGTACATCTACATTTGCTACATTTGTAGACCTAAGGAAAGCATTTGGCTTTGTCGACGGCAACCTCCTTCAATACAAACTTCAGCTTAATGGCATAGATGGATATATGTACAACCAGAGACATATATAACAATAAAATATAATGTTATATATGTCTCTGGTACAACGCAATAGCCAGTCTTTATACGGACACAGAATCATGTGTATCTATCAATGGTTACCTTACTAACTGGTTCAACTGTGCCAATGGTGTTCGGCAAGGAGATAACCTATCACCCACTCTCTTCTCGATTTTTATAAATGACCTAGCTACGGAAGTCAAAGAACTCAACAAGGGTGTACAGATGAATAATGAGAAAATTTGTTTATTGTTATATGCAGATGACATTGTACTTCTCACAGAAAATGAACATGATATGCAACATGTACTAGATACTCTTGATAAATGGTGTATGAAATGGAGACTCAATGTAAACATCGCTAAATCCAATGTTATACATTTTCGAAGACGTCAAATGCCTCGCACCAGTTTTAATTTTAGAATTGGAAATCAGCCGTTATTAATTGTAGAACAATATAGATATCTTGGTATTATCTTTCATGAAAACTTAAAATTCCAGGAAGCAGCAGAGACTTTGTCGAAGGGGGGAGGGCGAGCACTTGGTGCAGTTATATCAAAAATACACCCATATAAAGATATTGGATTCAAACTCTTCTTGCTCTAAATGGTGAAGTAGGATGGCTCCCAGCTACACAACGGCGTTGGATGAATATGTTCCGGATGTGGAACCGTCTGATGATGATGGATGAGGACCGACTTACCAAATCAGGCATTCTACTGGGATTACAACAACCGTGGAACGTGGTGCACACAAATGGAGAATGTTTGTGAAAAACTTAGTATTAGCTATGTGTTCCTCAACCAATTATCAGTCGATATGAAAGATATTGAAAATAAGCTTAGTGAATACACACAGAATACATGGAATGAAGGACTACTTGCTTACCCAAAACTAAGAACATACATTACCTTTAAATCTAATTACAAGCTTGAACCATACATTGAGTCGAAATTATCGAAATGTGAGAGATCAACCTTTGCCCAATTCAGATGTGGAACTCTACCGATCTGTATTGAGACTGGACGTTTCCGTAATGAACGTATCTGTGACCGTCTTTGTTTATTCTGCTCAGAGCAGTGTATTGAAGATGAAAAACATTTTCTTTTATATTGCACTTTGTATAAAAATCTACGACAGAAATATTTCTATATGGTGAATTTCGAAGAATTTGATAATAGTCAATATTTATTTGTTTCATTGATCAACAATTACCCATTAGAGACTGCTAGATTTATAAACTCTGCATACCAGCTCAGGAAAAATAATATTCAAAAGTAAATGTGTGTTAAAATATTGTACATCAGAAATGTAATTTATCAAAGTCCAAAGGTTAATATAATATAAATCTGAAATCATGCATGTATAAAGTTACGATTGTATAAAGTGACTTATAGGTCCAAGGGGCCGGGTGCAAACTACGATTATTTGACATATACTTTGTATAATATAAATGTCATGCACAATGTCACTATAATAAACAATTACTTACTTACTTACTTACTTACATATGTTCTCGACTTTTGGGGGTCTGTTTTGTAGGGAGCATAAAATTGTCTACAACTTACTAGTATACCTTACCCAACAAGATGTTTTTTTTTACGCCTGTCACTCTTTTAGACGTTTCATCAATTTAGATGGTCTTTTTTAGGGGGAGGGGGTTATGTTTTTTGTCAGGGCAATTCTTTTTTTTTTAACCGCTTAACATAACTTAACAAAACTTTGTAGTTAATAAGGAAATAATGTAGACATACATTTATTTGCTAGAAATTCGAATTCCATTAATATTTGGATATTTGTCGGTTTTAAACTAAGAATTTTGGTCATTTTAATATACTTTTAAAACAGTTACTCTATAAAACCACTAGTATTTGAGACTGGATGGTCAACAAATTAACCACCACCAGATCTACCCAAAATCTGGATTTGTTTGGGCAATAATCTATTATGTCTAGTTAAGAAAAAAATTAATTTATTTTCCAATTTTTAAAAAGGGTATTTTTCTATATTTTTTTATATAGAGCTCTTTTTCTAACGGAGATCAATACAGTCTAAAAATGACCACGACCGTCGAGCCCTCTTAATTAGGATATAATGTACAGATGCATATATGCATGTAGGTCTACTTACTATTCTATCATTTTTCAGGAAAAAAATGTTACTTTTGAACTAAGAATTGTGGTCATTATGGAATACACTATACAGATGTCAGCACGACTCCTGAAACCCATGATTAGAATTTAATGAAATGATAGCATGATGTGAAGTATATAGGAAATTTTTGTTTCTTAAGGTAGTCCATCCATAACAGGTGAATTTAACAATTTTGATTGATATAAACTACATTAAATACGTTTATTAAATTTATTATGAGGCTGAGATAAACCAAAATTGGGAGTATGTATGCAGTCGATCAAATGAAATTTTTGCACTTGGAACTTTTTTAAAGAGTTGTCTGCCCGTTGCAAAAATTAAGAAAAAAATAATTTCTTTAAAGTATGTACGGTAAATTATGATTTTTTTTTTTTTAATTTTTTTTTTTACAATTTTTTTTTTGCATTTTTTTTTTTTTTTGCATTTTCGAGATTTAGGAGAAAATAAATTGTACTATAAAGATATATTTAAAAATGCATTTTCCCCCATAGACTTCAATGTTAAATTCAAGATGTGTTAAATTTGTTAATATTAATTTTTTTGTTATAAAAAAAAATGAATAATAAAGATTCATTCAGGGCAAAGTCTTGATGGGGGTTCAGGGAGCGAAGGGGTACGATATATATATATAAAATTTAGACATATATATGATAGCAGGGAATGGGAATCCAACGAATTTGAATAACAGAGACATTGAAGTTTTGCACATCGGTTTTTGTTTTTGGATTACTTTCTTTATTTAGAAAAATGTAGGGGGTCAAAAAACGGTTCCAAAAAGTGCGAAAATTTAGACATATTTTCATAACATATTTTCATAAAAATAAATTTGTCGTATATCATGATATGCGACAAAAGGCTAAAGGGTGGACGGAAGTTGACATAAATTGCATCATACTTTGGGTAATCCCTTCCAAATATAGCACTGATGCGAATATTCAAAAGGCGTCTATTTTGAATTCGATCAACATACAAGTTAAAACTAAGAAAAGGGATACTATAAACAGTCAATGATAACTTTTAATACACAAAGTTTATATAAACATGTTTATAAATGCATATCTTTTGAAATATTGAAACAAACACACGGTGCAGGGAAATCTCATTTACATATAGGTGACAACTTCCGTCCACCCTTTAGCCTTTTGTCGCATATTTTAGGCAGTAGATGCAGATCGAGGGGTGATTTTTATTAATGACAGTTGTAATGCACCGTTTTGGTTGATTTGGTTGTAAGCTTAGATGTTGAATGACCGATCGGGAGACGGAGAGGATCGCAAAATAATTTTACCGATGAGTTTCAAGCAAAACTTCCAGCTGATGTGACAGTTTGAAATAAATCCAAGATGGCGGGGATGGGTACCTTGTGGGTTTATTCCCACGTAGCTAAAATTCTGAAATTCTTATTCCCACCTAGCTAAAATTGTGATTTTCACACCTGAGTGAGCGCTGAGTATAGTCTGTTTTAGGTGTGAACTACCTGTATAGAATCACCTGTGATATATATATATATATATATATATATATATATATATATATATATATATATATATATATATATATATATATATATATATATATATATTGTTAGATATTCTTGATAATATGGATTTACAGTGTTATAAAAATTTCAATTTAAGAACTATCAATTATTGAAAGGATTAATATTTATAAATTAAGAAAATAAAATAACATTAAAAAAAAAACAATAAATAATAATAATAAAAAAATAAATAAAATAAATTCAATAGGCTTGGCAATATTATTCCTAATTACTATTACTTCGGTCATCGTAGAGATCGGAATCTTCACACCTGACTTATACTTAATTAAATGCAGCACTTTAAAACATCACCTTTTCTGTCGCAATATAGTAAATAACCCACTCTGCATGTGCGGTAAACCCGAAACTAACGAACACTATCTTTTTTCGAATGGGGCCCTCTATACCAATGCAATGTTCACCCAATGCAATAATGTTGCACTTGGATACTACACCTTTTACTATTGATCACTTTACTCAACAACTTGTAGAACAGATTAATTCCTCATCTCGATGTTATTTTTACAAGCATATTATTGACCAGTTTTCATTACAATATTATTTAACAAAATCAATACCTTCTACATATAAGAAACAAATTACAAGAATTAGATTGTCATCTCATAGACTTGCAATTGAAAGTGGACGACACACTAATGTACCAAAAGAAAGACTCTTATGTAAATTTTGTTCAGATATTGAAGATGAATTCCACTTTGTTTTGAAATGTCAGCAGTATAGAGAAATCCGAGTAAAATATATTAAGAAATATTATTGGAAAAAACCTTCTGTATACAAATTTATACAATTATTAAGTGTTCAAAATTTTAAAGAACTGTGCAATTTGGGGAAGTATCTCCATCTAGCTTTCAATATTTATGATAATTAAGAAAAATTCTCTGGTTTATTTTTCGCCTGTTAGTAAAATTTTATTTTATACACATTGTCAATGTACTTTACATGTACATGTACCATACCATTATTCAATATTGCTATTAATTATATGTAATAACCTATGCCATAAGATGTATGTCTTGTGCAAATAAAGAATAATAACTAAAATACTACTGACGTCAATATTTTACTATATGGGGATACAAATCTTTCTTCAGCAAACAATGAAACAAATTTCAAAGCAGTTTACAAATTCATTTCAGCATCAAAGCGTTTTCAAACAGAAATTTATCACACATCCTACATCCATTCTGTTATTTTACTCACCTGGCATATTATTTTTTCCCTTAACGCATTTTTTCAAACACACTGTTAGTTTAGCCTTTAATTTTTCATAAACATGTTTACAAAGACATTCCAACCTCGGCACATCAATGATCTAAAATTTGTAAATTATATATAAGGAAACGGATTAATATAAGTGTTTACTTGTGTCCGAATCCTTGCTTAATTATTTATCATTGTATATTTGTTCTATGTTGTATTCATTATAAACTATGGTTTACACTAAGCAATTGCCTAAATAAACAACACATGGCAGTAAATGTGTATGATATTCAAAATAAGTTATAAATGCTGAAAAAAACCTTTTTACGGTATATTGAACCAATGTCAACAAAAACATGGCACGAGCCTTGTTTACATAATAGAGTATTGTGAGCTCTGTATCTTTCTTATAACTCTACCACTGATCTCAAAGTTTGGTTGATCATTAGAAATGCCTAGAATTTTTTTCCAAAATCGTGACGTACATGCCCCGTTAATGCAACGATGTGTGTGATTACTTTCTCATAGCTCAAAATTTACCTAAGATAAATCATAAAACAAACCTTTTTTTTAATGATTACAATTTTCATATATTACATTCAATTAATTTTTTTAACATAATCTTAAAAATCTGTTATTTTTTCTATTTTATTATATATTTACCTAAGGTCAATAATAGAACAGACTATAATTCACCTGTAATTAATTTCCTTTGATCTTTGACACCCTTACCTGTGCACCATTCCCACTTAGCTAAAATCAGTCACCCATAGAAAATTCAGAATTTTAGCTAAGTGGGAAGACACCACCTTGTGTATTATTAGATATAGGGTATTTATTTTTATTATGAGAAAAAATTATAACGTCAGGTGCCTGTGCCCCGTACGACCGAAAATATCGTGACCGAGAAGATAAGCACCGCCTTCAAATTTACCTGGTCAGTGTTACCCTTGTTAATCAACTAAATCGAGATCCAGATTGGATGTTAGAAAATGATTGGCATTTGTTTACTCGTCCTGTGTATACCATGCCTAGCGCTCGCGACGACGGTGCAATTAACTTTTGTCTTTTGATTTGATGCATACCGTGACGATAAATCGCTATCTTTTAGCACTTTAAACAAAAGAAATATTAAAAGATATGAATTAAAATTTACTCGTACTTGGTTTATGTACCACACTAAATGCGCTGATCACTTATAGTCTGTCAAAATCATGTGGTGCCGATCATGCATCCATGAAAAACGTCGTTTATTAATAAAGATGTTTGTGAATAATTGAGAATAAATAATTATTGCGTTCACGATTTATATCGTTAGTTATCACATTTCTTTGAGAAATTTCACGACCTGAAACCGGAAGAGAAACAAGTACAGACAACTCTGGTACATGCGCAGCTGGTATAATTATTGTGCACTTTAATTTAGCAGCTGATCGGAAAAGATTTCCAAGCGTTGGTTGCAAAGTTACATTAATATTTGAGTACGGTGGGGGTGATTGTATAATGCACAAAACATCACGATATATTCTCAGTAAATCCCGATAGAAACTTGTTCAATCAAACGAAAGATTTTGCACATGTCGCACGCGGTTTTTCATGCGTTTATATTCATTTTAACGATGGACAATTTTTTTTATAAGTACATATAAATACGATATTTTTTTTTAAATAATCGGAAAAACTCTTTTGAGAGCACTTTAATACTCCGTGTATATAAACATGTATACACAAGCGAGCGTGTTTCCCTCGGGGTTTCACACCGCTTTCAATATAGGCTACACCCCCACCTGAACTTACCTAAGGTAAACTGACCGGTTAAAAACCTCGGCCTTTAAAGGCCGAACATTTTTACCGGGTGGTAAATCTCAGGTGAGGGCGGGGCTTAATTTCTAGAGGTGTGAAAGCCTCCGGGGCTTGCAGTCTACCTGCGGTCGTGAACGCTGCTAATCACTATACACAGGAAGCAAATTAATACACAGGAAATAAATAATTAGTCAGAATTGGTCTTAGTTTGAATTATTAGTTTGTATTATATGTTAATGATCTTGAAAATGAATTTATGAAAAAAGGTACTGCCTCTACGGACCTGCAGTTATTAAGTCTTTACCTTCTTATATATGCGGATGACATGGTATTGTTTTCAGAATCAATTGATGAACTACAGAGCATGTTGAATACTTTACAGTTATATACAAGTAAATGGAACTTAGATGTAAATGTATCAAAAACTAAAGTTGTTATTTTTAGAAATAGTGGGAATTACCGCACCAACGAGAACTGGCTTTATAACGGTGAAAATTTAGAAATAGTGGACCATTTTGTTTACCTAGGCGTTGTGTTCAATTATAACGGTAAATTTTTTATTACTCAAAAACAATTAGCGGCGCAAGGTCGCAAAGCCATGTTTGCTCTCAAATCAACAATTAATCAACTTTATTTAAACCATTGTACTTTGTTTTCTATCTTTGATACTTATGTGTGTAGCATTTTAAATTATGGATGTGAAGTTTGGGGTTCCCACAAAGGACAAGATATTGAAAAGGTCCACCTTGAGTTTTTACGCTTTGTGCTTGGTGTTCGTAAAACTACAAATACAACTATGTTATACTTTGAGACTGGGCGTCTACCTTTGTATCTCATTCGTATTTATCGAATATTTAAGTTCTGGTTTAAATTATTGCAGTCGGAAAATTGTATATTAAGAGCTGCTTATGACTGGTCATATTGTATTTGCGAAAACGAAAAGCAAAATTATCAAAGCTGGGCAAAATTTATTAAGGACCAATTAAATAATTTGGGACTTGGCTACATGTGGAATGACCAAAGTAATTTAAACAGTCGTATTTGTTTACCAATCATTCGGAAAAGACTTAAAGACAACTTTATTCAAACGTTGCATAGCAAGATGCAAATAGAAACAAAATGTTTTATTTACAAGCATCTAGTTGATAAGTTTTGCTTACAGTATTATTTAGAAAAATCAATACCAAAGTTGTACAAAAAATGTATTTCCAAAATGAGGTTGTCCTCGCATAATCTGCTTATTGAAACAGGTCGTCATAAAAATATACCAAGAGACAAAAGATTTTGTAAAACTTGTATTACAGATATTGAAGACGAATATCATTTTATACTTGTATGTCCAATGTATTTAGCATTAAGATCAAAGCTGATAAAAAAGTATTATTGGTGTAAACCATCCATGTACAAATTAATACATCTACTAAGTGTTAACAATATCAAAGAATTGTGTAATTTAGGAAAATTCATTTATAAAGCCCTTACACTCAGAATGGTTTAATTTAGTTTTTATTATTATTATTCTTTATTTGCACAAGACATACATCTTATGGCATAGGTTATTACATATAATTAATAGCAATATTGAATAATGGTATGGTATGGTACATGTACATGTAAAGTACATTGACAATGTGTATAAAATAAAATTTTACTAACAGGCGAAAAATAAACCAGAGAATTTTTCTTAATTATCATAAATATTGAAAGCTAGATGGAGATACTTCCCCAAATTGCACAGTTCTTTAAAATTTTGAACACTTAATAATTGTATAAATTTGTATACAGAAGGTTTTTTCCAATAATATTTCTTAATATATTTTACTCGGATTTCTCTATACTGCTGACATTTCAAAACAAAGTGGAATTCATCTTCAATATCTGAACAAAATTTACATAAGCGTCTTTCTTTTGGTACATTAGTGTGTCGTCCACTTTCAATTGCAAGTCTATGAGATGACAATCTAATTCTTGTAATTTGTTTCTTATATGTAGAAGGTATTGATTTTGTTAAATAATATTGTAATGAAAACTGGTCAATAATATGCTTGTAAAAATAACATCGAGATGAGGAATTAATCTGTTCTACAAGTTGTTGAGTAAAGTGATCAATGATTCTTTGCTTAATTAAAGGAAAATAGGTTGCACAATGTATATACTCCTGTTCATACCATATATGTCCTAAACCTATTTCAAAAAGTTTATTTTTAATTACACTAACCCAATTTTCAGCAGGTGCCAAAGACGATTCACATTCATTATACAGCATTTTGTAACAGGACTGCAAAATACAATTCTGACTTTGTAACAATTTGAACCAAAATTTGAATATTCTAAACATTCGTATAGTTTTCATAGGTAGCCTCCCAGTTTCAAAATATACAATTGCAGTGTTTGTATTCTTCTTCACACTTAACACAAATTTAATATATTCTAAATGCACCTTTTCTATATCATTTGCAGCATGCATGCCCCATATCTCACAGCCATAATTTAATATACTAGCAATATAAGTATCAAAAATTGACAGCATTGTTTCTGTGTTCAGATACAATTGACTTGTTTTTGACTTTAAAGAAAACATGGCTTTTCTCCCTTGGCTCGCCAACTGTTTCTGTGTATTGTTAAACTTTCCATTATATTGTAACAAAAGGCCCAGGTATGTAAAGCTATCAACAACCTCAATTGGCTCGCCATTTAAATGCCACCTTTCATTATTGTGAATTTTACCACCATTTCTAAAAATGACAATTTTGGTTTTTTGTACATTTACAGTAAGATCCCAGACAGATGTATAAGAATACAATGTATTTAACATTTCTTGAAGCTCATGTGCAGTTTCGGAGAAAATTACCATGTCATCTGCGTACATTAAAACAAAAAGATTTAACTCTTGAATTTGTATTGGTATGTTACCTTTACACAAAAATTCCATTTCAAAATCATTCACATATAATGAAAACAATATTGGAGATAGCACTTCTCCCTGCAAAAGTCCTGTGTTATTTTTAAAAAACTCAGATAACTTTCCCGCTGAATTAACACATGATTTCATATTATTATACATACTACGAATAAAATTCAACAATTTTCCTCTAATACCAACGTTAGACAATTTTTTCCATATTTTCAATCTTTCAACAGTGTCAAATGCTTTCTTAAAGTCAACAAAACAACAATACAGCCTTTTTTTCTTTCTTATTGACATATTAATAACATTTGAGAGGCTAAATATAGCCTCAGCTGTACCTCGTTTGGGTTGAAATCCAAACTGGTTTGAACTATCTATTATTCAATCATTTGCTGATTTAAATTGTTATTATATATATAAGTGTTTTTCCTGTGTGTATTTTTCAGTAATCTGTATATCATTCTCCAAATACAAATTTTGTAAACATTAGGTTGTGTAACAATATGTAAGAACTGACCGTCCATTTTTGTCTAAATATTCTTGTGTGTGTATTGTTTATTATTATATTAAGTGCTATAAGACGTATGTCTTTCGCAATAAAGAAATTGAAATTGAATATCTTATTGTTCTAATGACCATAAGAAGCGATTTTATACCGAAATAATTGTGACGTCCGAATTTTCTCTAAGCACACATGTGTAAAGCACAATTGTAAAAATTAAGAAGTTAATTTTAACAAATAGAATTGTGTAAGAAAACCATACGATCAGTAAGCACGTGGAATGTAAAGGCAGCCATTATACGATTATACGGTAATGTTAAAAATTCAATTTTTAATTCCACCTTTTAATACGTGACGGAAGATATCAAAGATAACGTTGTTAATTGCTAGTAAACAGAAATCCGCCGACCTGGCCAGATTACGCTCGGACGATCACGTCAATCAAACTGTGTGCTATTGTTTCAAACTTGATTGACAAGCGGCATCATTTTGAAGTTTGTACAGGTAAAAAAGGGGGCGTTTGTAAAATGTTCGGCCTTTAAGTGCACACAACCCTGGACACAGATAGGTAATTTATGGATGGAGATCATCAATTGTTATGTAATTGAAATACACTTGGGAGTGAGCTATCACTGTAGTGGTCAATTGTTGAATATAAGTTTAAAGTTTTAAGTCAAAGATGTTAAATAATTATTATTTGTTCTCATGTTTAGAAGTTATGAAACACGTTATTCAATGCAGTCGGTCGCCATAGAAATCATCAGAGTACTGCAAGTGTTGACAGTTTCCTTATTCTTTAAAAGACCATAGGACATAATTCACTTGACTTACAGACTAGCGACACAGTTGCCTCCCAAAAATGTATGCACTTCTCAAAGTTAACAATTAAATGATATAGATATGTGTTGTTCAACGGATTTTATTTATTGTTGTAAATGTTAAAGTTAGAGAAATCGTATTTTCTGGAGGCTGACATTATGTAGAACTCTTTTGTTTTAAAACAAAAACAAATTGTTTTGAGATATCATAATTATTGTTTTGACGTCACAACATCTCTTTTGGTTTGGTTTAAATATACAATGTACACAGTGCTCTGAACAAAACGCTGGTTTTTGCCTTTCTGTTACTTAAGTAAAAGACTGAACAAAATTGATTACTATTAGGTTCACACTTCACATGTTAATACATGTATGCGTAAATATATGCATTTTTATTAAATAAATGACATTGTATCTTTAAAAAATTCCAAAATATTATAACTAAAACATGCATATGTGACATGATAGAAATAATTGTAAACCAGAGGTCTCTCTTCCTGTCACACAAAAGTGACAAAAAGGATTTTTGATTCAGTTGGAGTTCTGCCCCCACCCCTGCCGACATTTTCTGAAATTTACATTTAGAAAATTAAATTTTGGGGTATTACACCCCCACCCCCACATACTTTCTAGATGAGCATTCAAGGCAAAAAAAAAAAAAAAAATATTGGGATATTTAAAAAAAATATCCGCGCGAAATTCCGGGTTTTAAAACTTAAAACTGCAGGTATTAAAATTTCACTTATTTTTCTGAAAATTTTGAACTTGCGTTATGAAAACAAAGTTTGGTGCATGCGATTTCATATTCTTGCGATTCGGCACAGAACGGCGAATCGCAGAATTAAATATACGTATACGCGGTAAAATTAACGAATCTAAAGAACATGTATCTGCAGTGACGTTACACAATGAGTTACACTTTACAAAGTAAACGAAAAAAAAAAACCAGGCAAAGAGATTAAAATACGGTATGTGATATGAATGTTTATACGTTTTGATTTAAAATCTAAATCAAATCTAATTAAAAATTCATATATAAAGTTCTAAATAAAATATTTTTTTCTTCCAAAATACAAAACATAAATAATGTATGCTTCTTATTAACACAAATTTTCGAAGTAAAAGAAATGTATATGTATCACTCACAGCCATGCTTATTGTAGCTTTGTTTATTTTAATATCAATCATGTACATGTAACTGAATGGCCCTGTTTAAAGGATGACTGCACTTAAGGACACGCGATATTTGCGAGAAAATAAACTTTTAAAAGAAGAATTTTTCTTTCAATTGCAGAAATGGTCAACATCTAAACTGCAACTTTACGTAATTGCGTTAAATAAAAGTATGTTGTTACCAAGTACGAATTTGTTTTCATAGGCAGGGGTCATCACGATTTCTTGAATCTCCAAACGATAATGAGGACGCCCACTTTTATACTGACTTCATACATAGTCAGCGCATGTTTGTCTATTGTTCTCCGTTTAACAGTAGTTGTATATTTGCATTATCAAAGTTATGTCAAAGGGAGATTAATAGACAAACATGCGCTCGTGGTTAAAATGAGAAAAAACTGCTTCTTCTTACTTTCGCTTTCCCCGTTGTAACCAAAGGTTGATGCATGTTGAATATTATAATTCACCACGTGATTTCTCACCCCAGGTAACTTTGTGAATACAAAATTCTATCACGTGACGTGTAAGGTAGCATGTTATGTGCTAGCTAGGACAATGTTTTCGAACACGTTAAGGTTATCAAGCATTGATTTATTTAAAGTCTTCTGTACTTTCATGTACATGGGCGTGGTCTAATTGTTGAAACCATAGTAAATAGTATACTTGTACCATATAGAATAGATAGGTTTATGGTGAAAGAGTGATCACATAAATTTTTATACATGGCATTGTTATTCATGCTAGTCTAATTTTAGTACCATTCGAAAGTTGTAAAGAGAAAAACATAGAATGAGCTTATTGTATCACAGTCTAAAATCTTAATTCATGTTGGAAATTGACTAGACTCTTTAAAATATTTAACAAAAGTGATATAAGGTTAAGAAATAAACGCAACAGAAGCGACCGAAAAGGGCCCAAAACCCGGCGCTAAGTGCAGTCATCCTTTGAAGGTGTTTACGTTATGGTAACTTTGAGACATGAATCTCATATACATGTCTACCATGAACTGGTTTTGATTAAATGAAAAATTGAATTGACCGACTTCCATATCAAGCTTGCGATGGTAATTATGATACGGGCGCTAATTATGAGAGCTGTAAGATTATATATCGTTTCATATATAACTGATGCGCAAACTTAGGTTGTTTTTTTTGGGGGGGGGGGGTCTAGTCACCCCACCACCCTTGAAAATTCAATCTTCTTTTAAATTCACATAGTAAACCTACTGAGAATAGAACTCGCCCGGCCCCTCCCTCCCCGGCAAACAAAATTATAAATTATCCCTTATTACATAAACCTTACCCCTCCAATTCTTGATCTGAACATATCAATATTGGACCGAAATGTCATGGTGCGAAACATCCCACATTTTATTAAGCTAGCTACGTTGGGTTTTTTTTTTCGGGGAGCAGCAATTGTAGTGCACACACTGCCACCTGGCGTCATAATGCAGCATTAAATTCATGCAACTTGTATTTGTCTTTATTGAAAGTGCTTTATGATTTGCGTGTTTGAACTCACGTTTGTAACAGAAACAGAAGTAAGATTTTACCTGAATAAGAAGAGAATATTGCAACATATAGAATTAAGCAAACAATAAAGAGTAAAAGAGAATCAAAGTGAAATTGGATAAGCATGAATATGAAAGCAATAAAGTGACATGCAAGTGTAAATGAAAAGAAGAATAAAGAAGTAAACATAATAAGAATAAAAGCAAGATACATAGAATTTTGGCGGTAATTCCCTTCCATAGAGGGCGGTCTAAGTTATGGAACTTGTGCCCAGTCCCAATTGTATTTTTACAATAAAAATATGTTCAAATCAAATCACACTTATACATGTAGTACATTTTTGAAGAATAACGCCATAATTCTTTTAAGGTGTATGGGACATCTGTCGATATTAATGTTGATAAAAGTACACAGTAATTAGAATACTTGCACCGTTTTAGAATTTTCAAATTTCAAACTGATAAAAAAATATGTTATAAAATTTTTTGGAATGGTAAATATCATAAAAGCACCAGCGGGATTCGAACTCATGACTTGCAAATTCGTAGTTCACACTCTAACCCACTGCTCTACGCTGTTAGGTGACAATATCATGGGGGGGGGGGGGCTGAAGATTTATAAAATTATACTTTTTTTTTTTAATTTCACTTTCAAAGCAACATATTAACTAAATGTAATTTTTTTTTTCAATATCCTTTCATTCACACTACTCTCTCACTCACATTCAACTGTTTTGTATCGGAAGAAATATAAAATTATAAAATTATACTTGATTATATTGTTTATTTCGATCGGAAATACGTCCCAATATGGAGGTGTCTCATACCACTTTAAAAACAGAAGGATGGGATACTAGTTTGAGATGCCAATTTTAGGCCACAAATACAATTTCCTATTAGATATTGCACTTCAATGAACATTTAATTTCGTGTATCAAGTTTACAAAACATTCACACATTTTGTGCGGGGTATTAGGCCTAATAGCAGCAGTCTTTATATTCACAGCATTCTCGTTTTCGTACGTATAAATATATGCAGTAATGAAGCTGTCTTATTTTAGTTCAAATCGTTCTATATACAAAAGAACGAAATACATGTATCGAGATACGCTGCTGTTTTATTTTATTACAGTAGCATCGGAAGCAAATTGAAAGTGGTGGGGCTATACTTATCAAAACCTTGACTACAAAAAAAAAAGAAAAAAAAAAGAAAAGGTATTCGGTTAAGGTTATGTATAACTTTGCAACCCCACCCCGGTTCCGACGCCTATGCATGGTGGTATGGCACATCTGTCGATATCAATGTGGATAAAAGTACAAATAATTAAAATACTTCCACCGTTTTAGAATTTTTAAATTTCATAACATTAATATTTAATTAATAAATATTTAATTTTTTTTTTGGAAAGGTAAAAATTATAAAAGCCCCAGTGGGATTCGAACCCATGACTTACAGACTCGTGGTTAACACTCTAACCCATTGTGCTACGCTGTTAAATAACATTTTCGGGAAAGGGAATACTTGATTTTATTGTTTATTTCGATCAGAAATACGTGACAAT